>JAHWFP010189065.1:5753-34379 GCA_023313725.1 Lithobius niger
ATAATAATAATAATAATAATAATAATAATAATAATAATAATAATAATTTATTGCTTGAACATGCTCGAAGTTATGAAGTTGCGTAGCAAAATACAAAGCACATACAATTTTAGCACAATAAATAATACAAAATACACACAATAAATTTACATTTGAAATTTGTTTATCTACCACATGCATCAATCAAGGCACATTATAAAAACAATAATAATAATAAGAAAAAGTATCTTACATGTTTAAATAATATTTATTAATTCCCGTTTCAATTCTTTTTTTTTTTTATTTTCTAGGCATTTATATTTTATTACATTTTCCATTTTGTTATTTACATTTACAACACTATCAGTAGATTAGTTTTAATTACTCAATAATAATTTCTAATTAATTCTAGCGTTACAAATTTCTACTAATAATTGTTTTAGAGTTTTTTTTTTAACTCTATTATACTTTGATTATTAAGAATATTTTTATTCAACCTGCATATCTTATTGAATATATCTGGCATGTAATAGTTTCTATTTTTTGTTTCATATGAGTTATTCCAGTCTGGCATTTTAAATTTATTTGTTGTTTTTTTTTCAGTTTATTTATAATAATAATAATAATAATAAGCTTTTTTAACGCTCGTAAATATAAAAAAGAACAGTCAAAATTCCATTGTGGTGACTTCTTTGAGACTTTAGTTCTTAAACCATGCGCAATGGCTGTTTGCCGTGACGTCACCATAAGTTAGCCAATTACGAACGAGAACAACGGCTGTTTGGCCGTCTGATTGGACTGGCCGAGTCATGTGATATGCACGTCACAGCAAACAGCCATGGCGTGTGGTATAGGTTAGGTTAGACGGTCTCAACGTCAGATTTAGCACATCGTCCAGAGGGACCACTAACATCTCCTTCCCAACATGGTAATTCATTGCCGATGTCATCCTCCTGCTGCCCAGTGTCTTCGTCCGTAATTTCATTCACATATGCTGATCTACCATGATCGGGTTTCAGCATATTTATGTGATATATGGTGGTTCTGTCGTTTTTCTACCCTTCTTTACTCGGTAGTTCACATCGTACACATCTAGGTAATTTTAAAGGAGCCATTCCACAATACTTCCATCGTATTTTTTCCGACCGTAATGAAGCATCGTTCTTTTATCTCCAATTTCGCACTTTTTCTTCTTTACATCTTTGTCACAATAGATATTTGTGTCCAGTCTCGCTCCGGCTTCATTCTCAGATGCAGTCTTTCTTGCCTTGGCCATGTTGTTGAGAATATCAATCACATATTCATTGACGGTTGGGTGAATGTTGGAATCTTCCCATTTTTTTCCCGAATGATGCTTATCGGTCTGGTCTGTTAAGGTAGTGTCTGCACGGTAACTCACACGGTGCGAATCCTATCGTTTGGTGTACTGCCTTCTGTAAGTTATACAATGCTGGATAAATCGCAGCATCCCATTCCAAATCCTTGTCGTCACCTACAGAACATAGGGTGTTCCTCAGGGTACGATGCATCCTCTCCATGTCTTTGTGAGTGATATGTGGTGCTGTGTGCATTCTTCAATCCACAGTAGTTAAGAAAAGGTGTCCTCACTATGTAAGGCAAACAGATACCTTGATTGATATTTGTGAACGCCTTATCACAGAAAATCTTCAAAAGGTCCTGTATAATGGTCTCTAGAGTTCGCACAGACAATTGGTGTTGCTTCCGGCTATTTTGTTGCTGCACACACTGCAGTAAGCCAATACTCATTTCCTATTTTTTATCTTTTTCAAGTGGCCTTCCACCTCAAGAATAATTTTGGAAAATGGTATTTTTGTCACTGGTATGCTAACTAATGCACTTTAGTTAACAGATGCATTTTTCCAATTCTCTGACATGTGTCATAGGTCTTATCAAAGGTATTCACAGATGCTAGCAAACATAGCCAATAAAAAGTCTCGTGAAGTCTTTAATTTCAACTTCTTATTCCATAAATGTCCACTTTAGGAGTATTCCTGTGCTACATCAAAATTTCTTGTAGAAATGTTGTCTTTAATTGGCGTGACACTTGGTTCATTTGATGTAGGCAATTTAGATTTGGAAACATCTGATTTCTTGTTCCTACACGCACAACACTTTTGTTTGGGTTACAGAGTACGTTTTGAGTAAAAGGCGCTTTGTCACAAACCGTGGTATCACTTACAGAACTAACTCACCTGGAGGTTTTGTCTGAATTATCACACACATCGTCCATTTTCGGACTCACTGTGTACCCAGTATCACACAGTACCACTCACACCTTCAGCCTCAAGGACAGTGGAAATACCTTTATCAACTTCTGACATACTCTCTGATCATAGACCTCATCATGACGCACCCGTTAAATGCGTGTATGTACCCTCTCCCAAAACAAAGTTATATTGTTAGGCAAAGATGGCGCTATAGCCAGTTGCACATTTGCGTCAGCTCACGGTTCTTGCGTTCCTTTGCATGTATATGATTTATCTGAATCATGGAAAATATGCTTGGCATTCTGCCTTTGCTTTTGTATCTGTCTCGTATCTAAGATAGCGTCCCGGGAAGGGGAGGGGGGATGGAGAGAGAGGGAGCAAAGGTAAAACGTAACAAAACTGGAATTTATTACAAGTTGAAAATACTTAAAATTGGATTTTAAAGGAACCGTTTAAAACCCTGAAAATGAATTAGTTGTTTTACAAGATTCGAGACTTACAGGTTTAAAAGTTTGAGGCACTCCCAGCATAGCCATGGCGCCAGCTGGAGACTGGGATAGGTAATTTTGATAGGTAATTTCAATCGAAAATTTCTAGGATCTTTTACATGCCACAATGGACATGAGCACGAGTCATCACAGGACCCGTCTCCTCCCCAATATAACAGGGGTGCCAGGCTCGAACACGGGACGTTTGGCGTACGAGATAGTCGTGCTAACTATCTGGCTACCTTGCCCCACAGCCAATCATACATTTTCGGCTCCCCCCCCCCCATTTTCAATTTTCTTTGCCCGTACCAACCACAATTCCAGGGGCACGTAGCTCGCCAAAAGTGACTCTCGAAGATAATGCAATTGTGCAACGTCGTCGTTGTCCACGTCGTGTGCAAACAATGTAACGATTGCTTCAAAATTACGTCATGTTCGACTTTCGCGAGTGCAACCGGTCCCTGATGCGTTACTGCTTCAGAATAGGGATATATAGTGTCCGCGGCGTATCTTGAGTTCGCCCCAGAACGACACAGATAATCAATTGTATGTTTTTGGTAGCAGAGTGCCTTGTTGATATCCAAGATGGTTACAAAAACAATGGCGGCCGTCGATTAATGCCGCCCCCTCCAGGAAAACGTAGCCGCTCGTAAAATAACTGCAGGACTCAAGATAAACCGCGTACATAATAAGAGCCAAAATGGTTGCAACCCAATTTTTTTTTTACGGTGAACACCAAGCTTATGCGTTGTCACACCCTCTCGTTTCTATCTTTCTTTTTTAGAGTGAAATTTATTGATAGCGTTTACAGTAAACCTCAGGTGTGGTGACTGTGGTCTAAAGAGTCGATTACTTATAGCGATGCTTTCAAAAGACGTTAAAAACAAAGTGTTACCCTTTTGATTTTAACTGTAGCGGTCAATGGAAAACAAGCTTGGTATTCTCGATAATCCTATTCTAGCCACTCAATCAAGGTATGAGACGAGATGAGGCATCGTGTTCTTACCTACACATTTCACAGTCATAGTTTGCTCGCGTTCCAACATTTCTCATCCTTGTCTTCATTCGTCTCACCATGATAAGTCTGTTGGTGCATTCGTTATAAGTTTTCAGCACTGCATTTGGAAAAAAAATAATATTTTAACACCATTCGAGGTAAGGCGAAAAACTGTTTTAACAAAACACGCCAACCTCGGAAAATACGGAGAAGTTGGTGGAAAAAGTGGGCCTCGCAACCAGAGAGTCTGTCATCAGAAACCATTCTTATTCTGCTCTTTTTCATTTTTAATGCGACAAATCATAAGAATATTTTTTGGGAGTTGATGGTAGAGGCAGCAGCGGCTCTTTGTAATACCTTTATATTGCTGTTAACTTGACCCATTGCAAGCTAATTTATATAGATTCGGCTGTATGAGGCATACTAATTTATATAGGTTCAGCTGCATGATGTATACTAATTTATATAGGTTCGGCTGTATGAGGTATACTAATTTATATAGGTTTGGCTGTAAATGAGGTATACTTCATCGTTTAAAAAAATGTTCCATGGCTGACATACGTCCACAACTCACATAAACCATACAAAATCGTAATTTTCAGACCCGAAGTTTGTGAGTCTTAGTCACATTGCAAAACAAAACAAGCAGGACGAAATTATAATGCTAAAATAAAATGAAAAAAAAACCGCAATATAAAGGCATACTTTAAAAAAAAGGGGACTGAGGTTTTTCATCTCATTTTTGCATTGAATTTACGTCCTGTTTGTTTTGTAAGTGACCAAGGTAAGCAAAATTAGGGCTGGAAATTAAAATCCTTGTGTGGTTCGTTTGAGTTGTGGGCATATGTCAATCTATAGGGACATCTTTTTACTCCAATTCACCCTGCCAACAAATTAATCTTTCAACTGAGGAAATTCAATTTTCTAATATAAATCAAAATCATTATGTCACCTCTCGTCGTTTAACGTCTGCAAACGTGAAACGGTCTGTATTGGTGCAGTTAACGAAAATCGAGGGGGTATCGTTCCTTGTTAGCTCGGTAATTTCTTTAGCTTGGGCTTTAAATTCATTAGGTGCCTCCGTTATCGGATTTACACCAACCAATGCACGATGCAAAAAAAACGCGCGTGATTAAATGTGTTTAAGGACTAAATTGGCTGAAGTAAAGCAGTTGTGGAGGGTTTTCTTCATTGGTTTTTCCCTGTTAATAACGTACGCGCGGAACGCCACTTGGCGAAGAGGCTGCGCTAGACCAACACGAAGAGGGCGCTGCGCACGCAAGACGTGTTCTGTATCGCTTTCCCCAACGTCCGCTCGCTCCGGTTTGCCGCGCCCTGTGCATGCCGGGGCTGTATAGCGCACTTGGCCTCGCTTGTTGCTCCAGTTCCTTGGCTGAGCCATTGATATGGAAATAGCGGAACGCACAAATGATGAGCAAATTACAAAACACAATCAATTACGGGTCGGCATTGAGCTCCTCTCGCACGTGTGAATGCGCGGATTTGGCGGCCAAATTGGACGCGTCTCGGGGGCTTAGGCCGGGCGCGCGCGCTGATTGGAGATATTGAATTTCTCAAGTCACTTTGTGGAGTAATACAAACCAATAAACATCAAACCTTCAAAGATGGTGGAAAAAGGTCCCTGATTGTCGGGATGGCTTGAGCTGCTCCTCGGCGAACGACACTCATTTAATTTATTCCCTTCATTAGAGGCGTTATTTAAGCTTAATGAACTTTATGAGGTACATAACGTCGATAAATAATTTAAAATAATGAAATGATATCGCTTGCCGACTCGAAGCAATCGTGTCTTATTTGTTTAGGTTGCTATTCATCAGGGGAAAAGCAGCCACGACGCTCGGCAAGATCACGTGACGACCTGGAATGCGGGGGGAAAGGAGAGGAAGGAAGTGGGTGGTCGGGGTGCGACGGGGAACGCGAAGAGACTGGACGCACGCTCGTTCTAGCTTCTTAAAGGGCATCGTCGATCAAAATGGCCACGGACAAGTCAAAACAATGCAAGTAGGCCCATGTAGAGATATGGTTGAAAACATTAGATTTTATTGGATTATTAGTAAACGAGTAAAAACGGTATTACTGTCCTGGCTGTTTGAGCAAAATAACTTTTAAGGGAAGACAGAAAACCTCCATCATATTCTGGGATGTAAAACAGATGTCGGTAGGAAGTGTATCAGTTATTAATTTACATCTGCATGAACTGAATTTGAACTGTTTTATATCTCACCACATGTAGACCTAGTTGAAATGCCAAAATTGATAATAATCATAATAATAATAATAATAATAATAATCTTTTTGCTGACAGTGCCCGAAGTTTTTAGTAAAAACTTGTGAACAATACAATAAATACGCAGGTTAAAGTTTAACATATGTATAAATAACACACACAGCATAATTATTTATATACCCATTTCATTTCTCAGTTTAATTTTTGTACTTAGGTTTAATATTTTTTATTTATACCATGGCTGTGACGTTACGCTAACTCAACACCACACTAAATTTCCGTAGGTTAAATCCCGTTAACCGTGACCGGAAGTGTGCGTCAGTGTTACCAGATAAAAAAATGTAATAATGCTACCGCCTCATCAAAATTATGCTACATTATGCTACCAACCATGGAAAAAATGCTGCAATAATGCTATCAACCTTAGACATTTTTAAGTGTTTTCTGAGAGCAAATATTGCTACAAACAAGACAGCTAGCGAACACAGAAAAGAGACTATATCATATTATAATGATAATGACTGTAAAATAAAAAACTTACTTACACATATAATGATAGAGATTGGCCAAGGGAAGGTGAGGGGATTAGGTATTGGAAAATGAATGCCTTACCACCAAGCTTAGACCTGCCAGGGACTCTAAGGCCCCCGATGATGGTAAAAAATTATCGTATTTTAACGAAAAATATCGTACTTTTAAAGATATCGCACAATACGCAATATTATAGTGCAAAAAAATGTGCAAAATTTAACTACAAATGGCTTACATCATTTACAAAATAAAAGTAAACTACTTACTTACGAAACTTTCGACATGAATTATATGGCTTCACCGTATTCTTGCTTGTTGGTTGTCAATAACTAGCAAATCCCAGATCCTCCAGACACGATTACTTTTGCATAATAGAAGAAAATAGTTTTAAAAACATAAATTTATCAAATAGATGTAAAAAAATATTTGTGCTTAATTCTAATTTGCTATGCTACTTTTAAATTTTTTTTTACTGAATAAGGAACGTAACTGGAAGAGTCGATTTTTTTTTACCTTCACTTAAATTTTCATTTTAAATGTTAAGATTCAATTCACAATGCTGTATAGATACTATAAAATTAACGATTCAACACGAGGCATGCAATGGATAATGCCAACTGTGACTAAGATATAATTCTTACTAGCTCGAGCCTCGCTCGCTCATAATGTCGCGTGTTAGCTTTACCCAAGGCGGAAAACGTCCTTGGCGGCCGAAAGTCTACTAATTCTGCTACAAATGCTAAATTCTGCCACAAAAATGCTACACAATTGAAAATGCTACCAATTATGCTACACCTCAGTTTTTAAGCTGAAAAATGCTACCGTAGCAAAATTATGCTACGTCTGGTAACACTGGTGTGCGTCATCGCAAAAAAGTGTGGGTTATCAAGTTAACCAACACTTTTGCCGATAAACCAACACTTTTGCCGATAAACCACACTTTTGACACTTCCGGATCACGCGACCGGGAACGCACACACCAACAACCAAATACAGCGTGAAAAAAAAAAACAGTAACGCAATAAAAACGTACAAAACGAATTACTTAAAAGGAATGAAATCCTCTTATTCCTGCAAACTCTCACATGTCTGGCCCACAGCTAAGCTTATTCAGCCCGCGTTAACTTCCCCCTCCCTCCCTCCTCCTTTCACAAACTAAAATGGAATATCCTTCATTCATACCGACACCCTATTACCGTGTTTTTTAAACAATTCTCAAACTACAAAAGCACAAAATGAATTACATATATACCTTTCCAGAATGTCACTTTATCCCTGCTGACTCACATATCGAATTATTCGCTCCAAACACGATAAATGCTTCGATAAACACGAGGAGCTTCCACCGTAAACCCAGCTTGTATTGCTAACTGACGCTTCTGTCTAACTCCCCCCCCCCTCCCTCCACAAAGTTTGAGCGAAAGGACTCGTCCATCTATCACACACTTCCCCCTCCACAAACTAAAATGGTATGACCTTCATTCATATCGAGGATACTGATGATCAACGTTTCTTGAAGCAATTTTCACAAAACACAAACACGTTTTAATACGAGTTAGCTTGACGTCCCAACCGTGGTATAAAACACTTATATGTTAGAAACGAGAGGTTATTGAATTTTAACCCACGGCTGCGATTAATGTCCCTGCTCTCGTATGCAAATGTCTCTGGCTTCGCTCTCGATCTTTGCATACTCGAGCAGGGCCAATGATCGCAGCCGTGAGTTAAAAATCAATAACCTCTCGTTTCTAACCAATAACTATTACTTATTTGTCTTATTCAATAATGCGGTCGTATTTTATAATTCTTAATCAGTTATGTATTCAGTTAAAATTATTACTCAGTTTCATAATGTTTTATCATCTCATCTAGTAGTGTCTTCTTAAGCTCGTTCTTACTTTGGAAAAGTAGCAAATGTTTTTCTAGTTTATTAAATAGGTTTGGTGCATATAGTAGCTTTTATTTTTTTCTCCCATGAAAATTATTCCAGCTTGTATTTTTGTGAAGTTGCTCTTAAACGTTTGCCATTAGCTTCATCATGGTTCTTGTGAGTGTTTGTATAATATTTTTTTTACTATTATGACATAGTCTCGACGGTCTTTTATTTTTAATATTTTATTCTTAAGGTATATTTCTTTTGTATTTTTCTCCTTCTTTACCCTCACAAATATATTCTGTAGTCTCTGAATTCTTTTATGACATATTCCGTCGCATATCCATACATTTCTATGCCATACCTTAATATGCTACTTATATCCAAGCTTCGTACAGAAACCTTTTTGTTCTTACTACTTAGTATATGTTTTACATTATATAATTTTAGTATAATTTTTTTAGTTTATTTATCAATGTAGTTACGTGTTGTTTGAAATCCCATCTTGGATCTATACTTCTAACCCTAAATACGTTGTCGTATTTTTAATACTTAATTCTGCACATGTCTTTTTACAGTTTTGTGGATTGATTTTGTTTGTCATTAACTCGCATTGTTCTTTGTGTGAAATTAGTTTAATTTCATCTATTCTGCAGTTTTGGAACAGTGTTGTTTAGGTGGAATATTTTTCTTCACTAATGCGTACAATTCATTCTCAATAAGCTATCCGTTCACCCTATCTTTGTAGATTTTCAATCATGCGATTACAACAGAATTTATTGATATTAATACTAATACTGTATCGTCTGCAAACATATACAGGGTGTTCGGAAATTGGTGTCAAATATTTTGAGGGTCCGCTGTGTGATCAAAGATAAGAAGAAAAAGTCCTATAAACATGGGTCCGGAAATGCACCAGTCTTTAGTTACAGCCCCCCCAGGTTTGGGGTAAACAGTTCTTAAATACCTCGTAATGATTCACCGTTTCCATTCCAAACTCAGGATATGTGCCATATCATACCTGGTATTTCAGTACTTCATAATACAGTATTGGGTCGCACAACTTATCAGAGGGAGAGGTAACTGCTTCGGAACTGCATCGAGGCAGAGGGGGGTCATTTTGAGCACCTACTATGATAAAACGCTTACGTTTAGTTTGTTTTCCGTCGTATTTATCTTTTTGAGTTGCTTGTCACAGAATGTTCTGGAGAGGAAGTCTTTTGCGGATGCGTATTGCAGTTAATTGCAGCAGAGCCGCAAATGCAATGATACTCAGTAAAACTTTGAGTAGCCATCTTCTGTTTACTTAATGATGTTTCATTTCTCGATTGTTTTCAATCACACAGTAATGTGATACGATGTGTTTTTTCTGGTATGTACAATTTGTTTCATTAAAGTACAAGACCAAAGCAGTTACTCCTATCTTCCCCCACGTTTGATCCCCCCCCCCATAAGAAAATTACCTCTCCCTCTGATAAGTTGTGCGACCCAATACTGTATTATGAAGTACTGAAATACCAGGTATGATATGGCACATATCCTGAGTTTGGAATGGAAACGGTGAATCATTACGAGGTATTTAAGAACTGTTTACCCCAAACCTGGGGGGGCTGTAACTAAAGACTGGTGCATTTCCGGACCCATGTTTATAGGACTTTTTCTTCTTATCTTTGATCACACAGCGGACCCTCAAAATATTTGACACCAATTTCCGAACACCCTGTATATATTTTTCTTTTTAACATAATTGTCTGTATCATTCACGTATGTATTAAGGAATAAAAGGGGTGCCAAAACTGAGCCTTGTGGCACTCCAAACTTAGCTTTCTTTTCATCGGTCTAGCCGTCATTAAATTTTACCACTACTTTTCTTTTAGTAAAATAGCTCTTTATGATATTAAATAACCTTACGTCGTAGTCCAATATGTTCGCATTTTATTCAGTAAAAGTAATTTTTTGTATATTTAAAACAGTCCCTTATTTTATTTTTCCCGTGACCGTGAGGCATCCTTGAGGCCCTTTTTCGGTCTGTGGCCCGGTGCTTCAGCACCCAAAGCACCCCCCCCCCTTAATCCGGTGCTGTTTCTGCCTCACACTCCACTTCCATAATTTCTGCCCAGTGCCAGTGCACGGATTTCTGTCCTATCCCCCACCCACTGAAAGGTAGAACCAGCACAGTGTCTTAGCTCAGCTGCAACCCCGCTAATATTGCAGTTGGTAGATCGTCCGTCTAGTAAGTCGAAAGTCCTGGATTCGAGTCCCATTAGGACAGTTATCTTTTTGCTATTCTCAGATTAGTGTATCTTGTATTTTCACAAGCTTCTACAACTATCCTTACTCGAATCGTTAACGGCTTCTTAATTTGGCCTCAATTGAGATGCGATGTCTTAAAGCTTCTTCTCTGACATACAGTCTTGTTGCTATCGATGCTGGAAATTTAGACCGTAAGTCATAATACTCCCAACGAACGGATTAATTTGCGAATAAAGAGGCTTAAGCAGACGGGTATCCCCTGACAGGGCAAAAACTCGCAATTCACATAAAATGGCATAAATTTTAATTTTCAGCCAATAGCACATTTTCTGACCTTGTTCACAAAAAAATGCCAGAAGACGGAGATGGAGTAGTCTGTTTGACACTGGGGTGATTTTGCTCCGTTTGAGTGTGTTTTTTTGTGATCAAAGGCCAGAAAATGTGCTATTGGCTGAAAATTAAAATGTGTGCCATTTTATATGAATTGCGAGTTTTTGCCCTGTCAGGGGGTACCCGTCTGCTCATAGTACTCGTACTGGCGGAAATATTTTAGAATTAACCATCAATCGCTAGTACAAGTTACAATACAAGCTTTTTTTTTATTTCATACCCCAAATGTCGCCTTTGCTGCAAACTCCTTAAATTCAGCAGGTATTCTTCCTTCCATCGTCGCCAAAAATGTTCAGGTAACCTTTGGCAGTTGCTCCAATTTCGTGTGAAGTCTCTGTAGACCTTAAGTTCTTCCAATGGCTTGAAGAGGGACAATAATGCAAACCACTCACTCCATGATGCCACTAACTTATTCCAGTTAGGCTACGTTTGATGTGAACTTTCGTCTCTTCAGTTTTTAGCTGAAAAAAAAAGTAATTTGATAAGAGTGTTTGAGTGAGATCCCTTCTGGCGACAGAATATTTTATTAAAAGTTGAAAGCAAACTGAAAACCTTCCCCACAATAAGAAAAAAAATGACGTCGCGGGCTCGAGGCACTTTCATTTCACGCAACCATAAAATCAATATTTTTGTGAGCCAATAAATCATGGCCTTGTTAGATTTTATAATGCGGGGCATCCCATAATTTCGTCTTCAACGTCTACAGTTTGATCATCATTAATAAAAACAATATAAGTGCTGAAAGGTTAGAATTTCATATTCGTTTGTGTACACAAGTTTCCGTTATTTGTAATGAAGAATGTGTTCAGTTTGGACTTCTTTTATTTGGGTGTTACATTCCCTGAGACGTACGACAAAATTACCAACGAAACGAGTGAGTTTCTTTAATCTGTGGCGTAATTAGTACTGATTAGTAATTAACAATTAGTAAATTCCAAATCTGTGAAGGAATATAAGTCCGAAAACTCTTTATTATAGGCATCAAATGATTGTGGACTGGTGACCGTTGTGTTAGGATCTAAAGGGTTTTTAAGTAAAGACGTTCATGAAAATTATTTTCTTGCAAAATGACTTGGGCATTTTTAAGTTCTGGGGTGTACCCTGTCTTTATCTGATGTTGAACAAGCGAGTCGGTTTTATCTTTGTATTTAACGTTGGATTTGTGCGATGAAATCCTTTTATTTAGTTCCTGTTTCGTGGTTCCTATACGTATAGCTGTGCGTGTTGATTCACCACTAGGGATTTGATAGATGACATTTTTTTGTTTAGTTTTATCTTGTTGCTCGATTGTCATCTTTGGCATAGTGATTACACATCTGCAAACTATTGTAGGCTTGGTTTATCTTGAGTCCTGCAGATATTTTGTGAGCGGCTACGTTTTCCTGGAGGGGGCGCATTAATCGAAGGCCGCCATTGTTTTTGTAACCATCTTGGATACCAACAAGGCACTCTGCTACCAAAAACATACAATTGATTATCTGTGTCGTTCTGGGGCGAACTGAAGATAGGCCGCAGACACTATAGTTGAGTTGAATTTTATTGAGGACGGTGATCCCATCTTGGATCTTTTGCCCTATACACAGTACAAGACAAGAAGCCCACAAGTAACTTAAAAATCTGGAAAGGAATTTGTAATACATAATTTAAAAAAAAAAGTGATAGGCCTGTATCAAAAACCAAAACTGATAAAAAGTGCCGCCAAGTTCAGAATGGTTCGGCCTTTCAATGAAGTGATAGGAACAGATAAAACATCCGCCAAGTTAACCGCACCGAAAAACACTTTGGCGTTAAATGAACACTTGAATATTGCTACCGAAAGTAGCAATGTTCTAGTTTTCGTTTAACCTTCAAACTATTAGTCGGTGTGATTAACTTGGCGAATGTTTTGGTCGGTTGATATCACTCCTTTGAAGGGCGGAACTATTCTTAACTTGCCGGTCCCTTTTACCAGTTTTGTTTTTTGATATGAGTTTGCTTACACAACCGATTATATTTTCACATCTTATACTTTCACAACCAATACTTTAACTTAACAGCCATAACAGTCATATCAGCCAATATCATATGCCTGATATCGTACAAAAATGTGATAAGGGTCAAGATACCCATCAAGTTTTCGCCATAGAAAGTAGTGATAGAAGAACCAAAATGGCTGCCACCAAATATTCCGTCCCAACACTGATCACTTAAATGAAGCAAGCAGTCTGCATTAAAGACTGGCCTTGTGAGGATACACAATACACTAGTCTGAGAAAGAAAGAAAATACAACTGCCCCGACTGAGACTCGAACCCAGGACATCCCGTTTACTAGCCGGGTGCACTAACCACTGCGCTACCGGGGCGGGTACTGGCTACAGGCTCCAGCCGAGCTAAGTAGCTGTTCAATCTTACTCAGTGGTGACCTAAAGATCACAAAAAACATACAAGGAGGGAAAGCAACTTTGCTTCTTGGCCTCCACACTAGAAATAATGCAAGTAGTAAATAAAGAAAGAAATCACAAGGTAAAGGGTAAATGAAGCAAGCAGTCTGCATTAAAGACTGGCCTTGTGAGTATGCACAATACACTATTATTTACTACTTGCATTATTTCTAGTGTGGAGGCCAAGAAACAAAGTTGCTTTCTCTCCTTGTATGTTTGTTTGTTTTTTAAATTGTAAATAGGTTTAATTTTACTTCCCACTTCGTTTTTTAACTTTCACTATACCTCTTTCTTTTCATTTCTTTGTTTTACCTTACGAATTTCAGGCTGGATACCAGTGACCTTCCAGGATCCTTTCCTGACCTGCGTGCAACTACACCAAACTTTCTATTATTATTATTAGCTGACACCTTGGTGATAGTTAAGTTTGAGTGATCACGGTTCGGACCACAAACTTTGTGGCAGCCATTTTGGCTCTGATATAACCACTTTCTATGGCGAAAACTTGATGGATACATTGATGGGTTTTTGTATAATTTTGCTTACAGCAGTGAACACAAAAACGTGAGTACGTAGCACGAAAACAAAAGCACAAATGAAGAATTGTTGCTTTTCCCACTGCTAATTAATGTGATTTCGCTAGTTTGTTAGTTTTATTTCTGGAGCCCTGACCTCAAGTCTTACGCTGTAATACAACTCAACTAAAATATAAATTACAACAACCAAGAAACAACTATTCAAGCTGGAAAGTGGGAGCATCAGTCTAGAAGCACGAACCATGAAGCCTTCGGCAATGAAGCATTGAACATACCCACCTGTCTTAATTTGCAAGAATCTATATCAAATCCAAAGATTGACCACCTAAGAAACGTTATATATTGCATTAAATGTAAGGAATGCCCGTACATTTATGTGGGTCAGTGCAAACGACCAATTGGGACCCGAAAATTGGATCATGGGGGGGCAATAGCCAAAAATAACAAAGCATATGCGGTCACTAAGCACAATTTTGAAACTCGCCATATTGTGGACGTGCAAGGAACGACCATTATATATAGTGAACCTGTTGAAAAAATTCGACTATTATTGGAGGCATACACCATAACAGTAAATCAAAGCTGAGCAATGAACACTGTAAAAATTTTAACCAAATGGAGAAATGGCACAATTTTTTTCAGTCATTATCTGGAAATAGTTTGTAAATATTAGTGGAATAATGACGTCATTCCAATATGGTGGACTGGTTTTAAAGGGTCCAAGTTGTTGGACGGTTTTGGTGGGGTTTGGGGCTTTTAAATAGTAAGTATATGTTCTTTTAAGGTTGCACAGGTTGTTGTAGCATGTCTGTACTCATGATTTGTTGGTTTATTTATCTAGGTGATCAAGGCAACAATAAATTTGCCGAAAATTTTATCAATTCGCATTGTATGACCTTGTGGCCTTCTCATTTGCCTGGCAGGAGGTTTTTTTTTTACCAATTCTCATTGTGCCACAAAATAATTGCTTGATTCAACCAAGAACAGCTTGACTACATCACATGCAAATACACACTCTCACCGGTACGAACCACCATCGTTACCCTCATGTGGAGAACCTCCATCCATCGCATAGGACCTCTCTTCCTCCTACCCATCTCCCATCTCCAATGTCTTCGCACACTAAATCTACAAAACTTCTTCCTCACAACACATCACATGAGACAAATTCCCCGAGCGTTTCCGCTGGGAACACATCCAACGTGCGCACACTTCCGTGGGAACTCCCACAACAACGCACAAGAGACTTCGCACCTCAGTGCACAAAATGCGTTCCCCCACTGCACACAAAAAGTCCTCCTCCACTGTGCACAAGAAGTTTTCCTGCACCGTGTACCTCCCTCCTCACCAAGAGTAACTCCCACTACGCACAAGAATATTGTCGCACAAAAACACCTACTTCGCCGATACATCCCAGATGGGGGAGACGTGAGGTACAAAGGGTGATGTCCCCACTATTCACAAGAACACTACCACTACTGAGCATACAAATATAGCCATTACTGTATATGGGATACAATCCAGGCAAGAGAGATGAGGAATACAGGTATTGCATGGTCAAGAGCAACGTTTTTGTTTCCCTAGAGAACTTGGCAATAACGCGCAGCCTGCAAAAAGCACTTGGTCGTCCGGTCAAGGACAACAAACTCAAGTGCGATGGACAGGCCTTGATCCACTCCGCAATGGCAGACCTTCATTGCGTGTGCGCCTGACATAACAAAAAGAAAGTGCTCAACAGACATCTCAACACCACATGTAGTACATAGCGGAGAGGTTGCCCAACCCAGTCTATGTTGATGGGCCAGAAGCAAGGAGAGCCTGTGCGCAGTCTGGACAAAACCTTCACAGCCTGTAGTGGTAGACTATCCAGCTCTGAGTTCAGGCTGCAATGAGGCTGCAATTGATACAGAACACGCCCAGTAGGTGCCCCTCCCCATTCGGTGTCCCACTTCCGAAGGAACCAATTGTGCAGGATTGGTCGTTTCGAGTGGATGGTGGAGAGGAAAGACACGTCAGCAACATCCCCACGGTGGGCATCTTTAGCAAGACCATCTGTCAGAACGTTTCCCGGATTGTCTGTGTGGCCCTTCATCCATTTGAGAGACACGGCGCTCAACTGTCAAGCAGCTCACAACTTTTTGCAGATCGAGAAAATCAGCTGGTCACCAAGATCAAGACCAGTGATTGAGCGTTGCACAGAGATCAGAGAATACTTAGAGTCTGTAACAATTGCAAAAGATGGCAGGTTGTGCTTGAGTCTACTGCCTCCAGTTTATGATGCAGGAACAGCTTCAACGATGGAACAGCAATCACGACGCCACCAGTCCAGGTTTACCGGCGAAAGGCGGCATCACAAAAGATGTCACATTCACTGTGCCCGGGATCAAACACACTGGCAAGCTTTGGGCACCAGGCCCACGGACTTATAGGCCGGGCACGAGCAACATATCCGGGAGTTCACAAAACGAGAGCTGCAGCAGCAGGGTTGCACCGTGCCCTGCGGCTCCAAGGCCTTTGAGAGCTCTCGGACGCAAACTACAGTACCAACAGTACCAAATGACTCTACCAACAGGGTCCGATTCGCTCCTGCTAATGTTCCTCATACAAAGGGTTACCAGCAGTTCCTCAGAGCGAATGTGTAAGGGTGACTCATTGCACTCAGCCCAGATAGCCTGCACTGGCGTAGTGACAAGGCAGCCAGTGAAAAGGCACATCAGGTCCCTACAGACTGCAGTGAATGACTGTCTTAGGAATCTAAGACAGTCATTTACTGCAGTCTGTAGGGTCCTGATGTGCCGTTTCACTTCATACAAAAACGAGAGTTGATAATCTAGAAGTGATCTAATAAAAGACCTGTACACTGCCATGATGGACCCCCACTTAAGATCCTTGACTTGCACCAGCTTTTCAGAATCGAGGACCGAGCTAAATCTTATCTCTCAGCCCTCGAACATGTTCACTTCATTCCAAGCGTTCGTCCAAAATCACTCCTAGATACGTTACCGAAGACTTCTGAACAACTGTTATGCCTCCTACAATGATCGTAAGTGTTTCCCTGAGTCTAGTCGCAGACTGCGAGAAGGCAACCAATTCCATATTAGCCGGTGCCAACTGTAGACCTCTTTCACAAAGCTACATTGAGATTTGGTTTAGGGCTTTCTGAGCCTGGGCAGTGCAGAAGTCTAGATCATAACCAGCAAACCACATTGCAATGTCATTGGCATAACTACGATGTTAGCCGCAACTCCCACTTCAACTAAAAGCTCATTAATCGCTATAGCAAACAAAGTAGGGCTCAAACAGTTTCCCTGAGGGAGCCCTGTTATCGGAACTTGCCTCATGAGACCAATAACCATTGACCCTAGTGGCATATCTCCTAACACCAAGAGCTACAATGGCATCCATCAGCTTCCTGCTGACACCCATCCTGTCCATGCTCGCCCGAATCCACACCAGATACTCACAGTGTCTTACGCCGCTTTAATGTCCAGAAAGACGGCCACGATAACACAACCGTGAGCCAGGCCTCCCAGATCCCAGGAAGGAAGAACAAGATAGCATATTACGCATTCCTATCGGCCCTGTACCCAAAGTGAACAGGAGCCAAACAGTAAACATGTTCGAGATGCCAATCAAGACGTTTAATAAGCATGCGTTCGCAAATCTTTCTAAGACTGGAAAGAAGAGCTATAGGGTGATAGTAGATCTGGTGTGACCCTGACGATCCCAGGCTTGTGCACCAGAACCAAAATGGTAAATAACCACGAGGCTGGAATGGAACCACCATCCAAGAGGGCCTGAAAGAGACCCACAATATCGATGATTTCGTCCAACGTGAGATGGCGCAAGTCTCTGTAAGACACCTCATCCACACCCGGGGCACTGCATGCTATCTTTACACTTGGACAAAGCTACTACATACTCAGACATCTCCCAAGGTAGGTCCGTCGGAGAATCAGTGTTTACAATGATTGGCATGGGTGGACGGTTGAGAACCCAGAGGCAGTAGGTAAATGCGCGCGAAGCAGTCGTTAAAGGCGTCGGCCATGGCCTTGTTGTGAAGAACATGTCTCGAGGCACCTGGGCCATGGATTCAAGTTTGGGTGATTTTACCGGTGCTGCCCTAAAATGGTACAAGCCTGCTCAAGCGACCCGGCTTATCTGATTTGGCTAGAAAGTCGTTCTGGGAAACTACTCTTTTCAGATCTTATTAAAAAGGCTGACTCCAACGCAGTCCCACGATAAACGAACCAAGTTTCGTCACATGGGCGTCTCTTCCATCTTCTGTACGCACGACGTCTGTCCAGAATAGTTGTCGTGCAAACAGTGGTCCACCACGCAGAGAGGCCTCTAGATACGGGTGACCTAACCGAATGCCTTCTCTTGACATGAGTGGCAATCCACTCGCCAAACATGCCATTAACCACACATGGTCTTCTCCGGACCAAACGCCAAAATAAAAAGGCACCTTAAAACTGGATTTTCGCATCATCTCGTAAATGGTGAGGAAACAAATTGATTTTATCAATCTGCATTAAAAAAAATCTGATATCTCTCCAAAACAAAAGAGACCGTTTTAAATCGTGATATCAAACGCCAAGCTATTTCCCCAAGAACGTAAAGTGAAATACTTGAAATTGCGCAGTAAGCAATCTTCAGATTTTTCGTTTAACCTTCGCACTATTACTCGGTGGAATTAACTTGGCGAAGGAGCTTGGCCTATGATATCACGACTTCAAATGGCCGAAAAGCTTGGCGGGAATCATTATCAAGTTTTGTTTTAGGGAGATTGGAAATAGGCTACAGTATATATTTAAGTGAAGTGTTTGAAGTGTGTTTTTAACGTCTATGTAAACAAACAAAAAAAGATGACAAAAACTTTCATCTTTGTAAAAAAAAAAAAACCACCGCATACGAGCACTCTTTCCTGGTGAGTGCTATTTTACAAAAGTTCTGAAGTACAAAAAAAATGTCACTTCTCCACCAACCAGAGTTGGAACTGGGTCACATTTCTGACTCGGTGATCCGATGAACCGAAATGTTTTAGACCCGTGACCTCACTGATCCTGCTCTATAGTAACGAAAGCAGTAGATTGCAGTGACGAAAGCAGTAGATTGCAGTGACGAAAGCAGTAGATTGCAGTGAACTTGCCATGTAATCAATCGCACAACGATTATTAAGAACTAGGAGTATAACGATCAAAATGGAAAATCAATACAGTGCACATTAACACCAAGTCATACGACGTTTCAAAGGAATTCTTGCTTTGTTATCAAGCAATAAAGGATAATGGCCAAGAAGCCTAATAGTCCCGACTAAATACAGATGCAAACCTTACGTTGCATTTTGGACTTATATGCCAGACTGCCTGAGCGGGGAATCGAATCCAGGAAACCAAAGGCCAAGGTCCTACCGCTGAGCCATTTCAGTCTGGCTCAGCGGTAGGACCTTGGCCTTTGGTTTCAAAGGTCCTGGGTTCGATTCCCCGCTCAGGCAGTCTGACATATAAGTCCAAGAGGCAACGTAAATAGTTTTGCATCTGTATTTAGTTATATCTTGTGAGCCTTTGGCTTTCCCGTCTCTAATAGTCCTACGTGTAAGCAGCAAATTTTTCAAGAAAACTGCACTTTGTGAGGATAACACAATCTCCTGTGTACTTCATGTCCACACCCATGAGACACATTAAGGAAGGGGTGCCACCTGAATTCCGTACAAAACCCAACATGGCAGTCATTTTTAAAATGGGTGCCGTACAATAAAAAAAATTCAAAATTATACTAATATATGTAAGTTTGGTGCCAATTGCTAGGTTTTAAGGTCTGCCGAATTGAAAAAAAAAAATTTTTTTAAAGGTATACCAAGACACGACAATATATCCAAGATGGCACCCAAAATGGTGGCAAAATTCAAGTGTTTTTCATAATTTAAAAATATAGTTATAATAGAGTAGAGGAAGATTTTAATTAGTACTCAGAAACGTGAGTTCGTTTGCAATGACTAGTAACTAGCAAACACCAGGTCAAATCTAAAGTCTAGCGTGTTAGTAATTAGGAGCTAAGCTGCGGCTGTTTCTCTATGCTGAGTGCTGAGTGCTGCATTTTTCTTCAATACACATTAAGTTACATCTTTAAAGTGACGCTGTAGCAGTTCTAATTAAGATAAATGGATTTATTTAGGCTTGTCAGGCGGGAAGATTTTTACTCCCAACGTGACTAAAAATCGGGTCGGGAGGGTAAATTAGCTCGTATGAGTTGGGTGTAACTAAAGAGTCGTCTCGACTCAATGGCCAGGCTAGGCTGCCAGCCCTGGGGATTGCGTCTTTTACTCACGTGAGTGATAAAGACCAATGGTGAACGCATACCATGCACACCAGAATGGGGGGGGGGGGGGCTAAAGCTTAACGTAAGCACTACGAAATGGTTTGTCGTCTGACAGCTAATCTGCTCGTGTGACACCTAAAGACAGGAGAAAATGTAGGGGAATGCTTCTTGCCCTAAGGACAGTCGTGTCTGGAGGGAATAATCATACCATCTGACACGGGCTTCAGCAGTCTTCTAAAAAAACTTTACATTTTAGAAAATCATACAAAACCCTTTTGACCAAAATTCGTCATTTACGGAACGAATAAAGGCCAAATCTCACTCCTCGATGTGTTTTTTTTTTTGTGGGGGGGGGGGGGGGCAGGTGGGGACGGTGAGTCGACTGTTTGTAGAACTAAAACTAGTTTTATGACTTTGTTGTTGTAAAGAAAAACACTTCTTTAGACGGCTGGAAAAATACAGCAAGTTGGAAGGAATCCGTGTTGATGTTACTGTATTCTTGCAGTTAAGCCAACATTGTGAAAGTTAATACGGTTAGCTTCTACTTTCTTTTCTATATAACATTTTAGAAGTCAGCATTGTGAACTGCCAAGTATGACAAGTGAGCTGCAACAATGATAAAAAAAAATTATGTGACGTTATGAGCCCTGATCCCTGATATGTGCTTTCACTGCACTAGAACACGTTAATCTTTTTCGTAAGGTGAATTTTTTCGTCGTTATAGCTGCTCCTTTGTCATCACAAGCAGTTCACATAGTTGGTGACCACTGTGGTATTCGTTTGCAGATTTCAGTATTTTTCTACAGCGAAAAAGCGCGTTAAAGGGTCACCCGGCCTGCCTTATAACATTCCGCGTGGCAAATTACAGCTACGCGCAGATCCTCATCCGAGCAATTACAGCGCCAAGGTCGGCTGGGGTGGTAGCTGCGTTCCTCGCATAGCTGCTTGTCTCGGTTGGCTTTGGGAATAGTACACGAGACAGAATCAAGTCAACGATTGTATCGTCACAAATCGGAATGATTCTCGTATTTTAAAATCACAATTTATAATTTTCTACGCTAGTGTCTTATAATTTTGCTTCGGCGATCTATTGGAATAATTAATTTTAATTTTTACCGCATTAGTCTATTAGATTTTAGATCTCATGGTAATTATTAGAAAATCAGTAGATGTACACACAGAGATGAAACGTCATGATTATTGTACGCGTGCAATGCATCATATAGTTACGGATCGTTCTTAAATAGAGTTAGCAATATTCAACAGAAAATCTCCTAGACGCCACATTTTAAAACGGTTTTTTAGCAAGGGAAAGACTAACGGCAAGTAAATAGACCTTTGGGGCCGTACTTGATGTGGTGGATCGAGACAAATGGCGCTGGGAGGTATATCCCTTTAAGCAAAACATATGATCAATGCAGGGCAGCCCTCCGTTCTCAGGGGGTTGCTTCTCACGTACGGTATGGGAATGCAAGAATATCGGACGGGAAGAATAAATCGTTAATGAACTGAGTGTTAAATAAAGTCTTCTTTAAGATCTCAGTTTTCAGCATGCAAATCAGGACGAAAAGAAGAAGAAAGAGTCGGGAAAACCTTGCAACGAAGAGAAACTTTGAGTGACGGAAAGTCGAAGCGAATTGGTTTCCTTGAGCTGCGCAAAGACTACATTCATAACTGGAGGCTTGGATTAGTCGCAGCACTAACATTTCCCCCCCCCCCCCCCCTCCCCCTCCCCCCCCCCAACCTCATTGCGAGTATTTTCTGCTGCGTCGCTATGGCAACCACGGATTTATCCATCGGCAGAAACGAACTTTCCATCACCACCTCGGAAACGACTTAAATAAGGACGCGTCCACACGTGCATGGCCTGACAGCCTCTTCTTCACTGGGAGTTTTACAATGATCCTTAGCTTTAATCGGATTTTTTTTCCAGATTCCTATTTTTTTTGGCGTGTGTGTGTGTGTCTGCGTATGTGTGTGCGAGTTTGTGAGATTCACTAATGGAAGGCATGCAGGGTTTTTTTTTTCCTATCGGATTTTTTTTATTCAAGGTGGTACTGTTAGGTCGGGAAAGGCTAGGAAAGAAGCCCGTCTCCCCTCCCCCTCCCCCTCGTCCCTATCGCTCCGCCTGAGAGGGTTTCCGTGTTCCCCTGCAGGGGGAGGGTTGGGAAGCACCCCTTCCCCCTCTACTCCTAACCTTCCCACTATTCCACAACCTCTCCCGCCCCGACCCCCTTCCCCCCACTTCCCGCATCTGACGTTAATTGCGGCCGACGCGCATTACGGCTTGCGGAGTTCGCAGCCCCAAGTTGGCTTCGCCGCCGTAGCAGAACTCAACACCAAATGCAGTACCTAACACGGGCATTCAAGCTCCGATGTAAACACATGCTCAATTTACCCGAGAATCAGCGCGCTCCAACACTTGGACTGCCCCCTCCCCCCCCCCAACCTACCCCACACCTTTTCCCAACTTCGACCGCCCCTTCCCCTCCCCCCCCCTCCCCGAATCCATTAGGGGGTCTCGTGGGGCCAGGGAGAAAGAGAGAAAGAGCGGGGGTGTAAGCACTGGACCTTGACGATTTTGTCTTGATGGAGCACTCAGACTGGTGGTGCTGTGCACTCTTCCTTCTGTCCTTCCGTCTCAGTCATTCTTATCTCTTGCTCTCTTCAGGTCTGGTTCCAGAACCGTAGAGCCAAGTACCGCAAACAGGAGAAACAGCTGCAGAAAGCACTCGCCCCCTCCGTCATCCCGACCTGCAATGGTGCTATGATGCGCAATATCTACCCAGCCACTTCCAGGAGCTACCAATACCCCCACCACAACCCAATCAATACCATCAACACGATGAACAGATACCCTCAGGTAAGCTACAAATTTTGCCCTGCATCTTTAACGTAATTCGTTTCTTTCTGACAGGCTGAATATACTAGCTGAATAGCAATGCTTATTGAAATGCTAGTCGTAAAGTTTGGTGATCGTCTCTGTAATACACGGTAAACAACAATTTTAGTTCTGTGGGAAGAGTTTAAAACCCACGGTGAGGAGAAATTTGATGTACGGCTATACTTATCCATTTAGTCGGAGAGAGGGGAGGGCCATTTGGACTTGTGTCCAATCAAAATCATTATTTTGATAACTTACGCTATACAGCAGCAGCGTGGCCGGGTTAAAAATTTTAACGCCTTACGCTGTATTTCTTATAGCACTTTGGGTTAGTTTCCAAACAATAATAATATGGTCATCGTGGCTGAGTTGTGAGAGAGCTCAGCCTGGTTGCTGGAGATTTGCGGATCTGGTCGAACCCCTGGAAAGGGGATCTTGGCAAAGTCCCCACCTGGACTGTCGGCCAGGGTAGCGTGAGAGGCTACCATGCACCTTCACCGGCTATGGGAACTATTCAGGCCAATTCTGGACAATCTTTCGGCCCCTAGGTTTTCCTGATCGAATCCCAGGGTTGGCGCCTCCTTTTACCAGATATTTCTTCTTCTCGAAATGTCTGGTAATGTTCAAAAATTGAGCTGAAACATACAAGCATTAAGTTGCTTCGGCTCAAAGAAATTAATTTAATAAAAAGAAAAAAGCATTGCATTACTTGTAACTCTGTTTATAATTTTAGTATTAACAATTATTATTATTAATTATTAAGTACTCATTTTCATAATATAACTGCTTAAAGTGGCACTATCACTGATTGAAAAGCGAACGCAAATACCATGGCGCCATCTAGCGGCAGTGATATTGTTAACCTGTACAGCTTGCTTGCTAATGCACGACGACGTATCAAATTTTCATTCAAAAATTGAGGAGGCTCGTAGTTTGCTTGTTTCGTAAAAAAAATTACATTTTGCATTCCTTCGCTTGATGCAAGCAAGTGCTAGATAGTACTAGATAAGCTAGATGTTGCCAGATTCTGCAGACTTTCAATCGGTGCTAGTACCACTTTAATGCTTTAACTTCTTTGTTTGGGTCTTTCATCGGTAGAAAGTTCTCGTCGATTCCGAGACGATTAAATATTATATTGGAATGTCAAAGTCGGTCACAAATAGACGAAACGGCGGAAATTTGGATGAAATTTGGGTCGGGGAAAAAAGTTCAGTCATCGAGGAGCCGCCTTTTAGAAATGGCCGCCCGGAACTGTAGCACTTTACCCATCCTTTTTATTCGACTTTGTGCCAGAGATCCCATGTACCTTAGTGGGAATTTTTACCGGTAATTTTGATCGCCTGGAATCCTATGAAGCTACTTCGAATTCCATTATTATTATTATTTGTTTTAGCACTGGCTTCCGGCTCTGCGTGCTACTTCCTACAATCTACGTGAGTTTAGAAGACAAGAACGTGATAATGATAGGGTCAATCGAAGGTTATTCTCACAGCTCCAAACTATTCCCTAGACACCGTAGCTTTATACCTCTCTCTGTCAATTAAATCTCTATACTCAAAAAGCAGCCTACATTTAGTCAAACTTTTTCACATGGAACCAGACTTTATGTTTGCCCTGTGTTCATTATATACCTAACATACAAATCTTCACCATTAGATAAATATTTCGTTTGGTCCAGGTTTGTCTGTCATTCAACAAATCCTTCCATAACAGTGAATCAAGTAACAGTTATTTTGTGTTAGTTCATGCAAGTTTATCCCTGTCGTTACTTTCAAACCAGTCATCCTTCTTCATCTCTTACAACATCGAACGATTTATTGGATAGATGCATCGTACCAAACCAAATCTCCGATTCTGACGTCCCCTCTTTACGAGAGGT
Source organism: Lithobius niger (assembly GCA_023313725.1). Taxonomy (NCBI): domain Eukaryota; kingdom Metazoa; phylum Arthropoda; class Chilopoda; order Lithobiomorpha; family Lithobiidae; genus Lithobius; species Lithobius niger. Next base: position 30,782 of record JAHWFP010189065.1, read on the forward strand.
GGATGAGGATTAAAGGGCAATTACATCCATTTTGACATGCATGTTTGACTTTTGGATCACTTATACAATAACTAAACACAAGAATTGCGGTAAGAATACGTTACTTACGTCCGATATAACAATTTAATTAGTGCATCACCAAAACACGACACGGAGGTCGCCATTGTTTTGCTGGAACGCTCAGAAATTAATGCCGACAGATGTCACTTTTCGATTTCGACTCGCAGCCGATTGAGATAGCTATATTGACTGTGAGAAGCTCAAGCGTCTGACGGCCTTAGCTGGCTACTACACTGCCAGCCAGCTAAGGCCGTCAGATGCTTGAGCTCCTCACAGTCAATACAGATATCTCAATCGGCTGCGAGTCGAAATCGAAGAGATCCGTCTGTCGGCATTAATTTCTACGCGTTCCAGCAAAACAATGGCGACCTCCGTGTCGTGTTTTGGTGATGCAGTAATTAAATTGTTATATTGGACGTAACTAACGTATTCTTACCGCAATTCTTGTGCTTAGTTATTGTATAAGTGATCCAAAAGACAAACATGCATGTCAAAATGGATGTAATTGCCCTTTAATTGACGATTGAACGATTCCAGGTATACATCTGGATAGTCCTCACAACATGTCATTTATTGTCTAAAATTTACCTTTGCGCAAACGGCATCTTCGTCAGAACATAGCCGTATCAACAAAGGCCACTGGTGTGACCTCGTGCAATGAAGGCTGGCCTCTGTTGATATGGCTGTTTTCCGACGAAGACACTGTCTGTGCAAACGAAATTGAAGAGAATAAATGGCATGTACCGAGTGCTATTCTGCTGTCTACCTGGAATCTTTACAAGCTCCTGTTGAACCAGCGTAGGCTTTATAGTCGACGACAACCCTGCCTCCCACAGTCTTTGATTATCACTTCGCCAACTATGAAACAGTTCTGCGCAGATATGCAGTAATCACCAACATCTTAGAAATCAAAACATTTCTCGACAATTCTAAACTAAGCTTTAAACTACTCAGTTTAAAAACAAAACTCATCGATTCTATTCGCCATGAACTGCCAGAAGTGCAGACACGCCTATAGAGCAGTGACATTTGCCGCCATATTGGCACCAGTATGGGTTTTGGAGGGCATAACTACAAGGTGCACTACACAAAAATGGAGGGGAAAACAACGGAACAGCGGATTTCTTAGGCTTAAAATAACGTTGTTTTCTCCAACAACAAAAATCGCGCGTTTTAGGTCTAAGAAATCACTCTTCACAGCATCGGCTTCAGTATGACGCCCTTCTGTTTCTCTCTGCAGTGCCCCTTGCAGCTAACCCATTAAGGCTCCAGCATAGAGTTATATACAATAATACTACGTCGTGTCACTGCTCTATAGTGCGGCGGGGCATACTTCCATCATACACACAAGTCAGGCTAGTGTGTTAAGCTTCTTGTGCATAGAGTAATTTATGTGTAATTTTCCTTGTGCAATTTATGGGGGAGCATCCAGAAGGACGCGGAATGAAAAGACTTCCGGCTGCGTACTACATCTGTGTACTACCAGTAGCTTATAAATGCCTACATGTACACATGACGTGAGAGTACCCATGCTGTAACTCTCGCTATTTACTGTCTGGCGCTCATCAAAAGCTCGTCTGGGAGAGAATCTACTAATTTAGCTTCATGACTCCAGGCCAATTGATCCGTCTTATTTTCCCAACACAATGCTGAGAGGCAGTAACTACCCAGCACTAGCGAGAACTGGTGTGGTTTCTGGAGGCAAGACACGCAATTTCTGCACCACTCGGCCCTGGCTTGAGGAACAAAACTCCTTCCTCGCTGTAAGGTTGTTTAAATGCTATAGCATGCGAACTAACACTTGCTTACACTAATTGCAGCATTAAGTGTTATTTTATACACATAATTATGTATAATTTATTCGGTAAAAACCTAGACAGCATAATATTTACCGCACGTCCTAATTCAAAAGTAAAAACGGTAACTCGTTTGACAAATGCTCGCTGAGGTAGCGACTCAGAATGAGTGATGGAACATGGAGCATTTTACGCCATTTAACAAAAATATCGGAAAATCGTCGGTAAAGGGACATTTATTTACATTAGATACGCGACTACACATGTTAGATACAATTACGAGATGGTATTACATCTGCAAATTTTGACTATTAACAGGTGGTGTACCGGTGAGCCAATGGCTATTCACAGGTAGTGCATGAAAAGTGAATGCAGGCATCCAAGCCAACATATTCTAATGGCACGACGAATATATCAAGTTAAATTGCTGTCTCAGTCGTAGTTTCGTCTATTAATTTCAGTTAACTGATCCGCCAGGCAAACCATTAAAACAGTAAGAAAAGACTGCGATGAAGGCTTTCGTCATTGTCGTTACTAAAGTCATCTCATCTGATGTGCTTCAAAGTTACGGTTAACGTGCAATTCCTGGAATTGCACGTTGACTGCTTTGCCAAAACGCCTTACAAATGCGAATTTTGCAGGAAGTAGTGCATGACCTTACATTGACCTTATATCGTTAAATAGAAATTTGGTAAAGAAAGAGTTGGAAACCAAGTTTTTCTGCAAAACTATAACGCAAATAGTTTTTTTAAAAAACGTGCTTACTTTTTTTTAAAGACCGGTAAGTTAAAGATGGCTGCCAAAATCCAAAATTGCCACCAACATATCCGAAATATGGCTTGCGTCAGTAAGAAAAGCACAGTATGCATGTTTTAAGGCTATCTACAGTATGTATTAGTTATAGATTATTAAAGTTGTTACTACAGCAGTCAAAATCCAAGATGGCCACAAAATCCAAAATAGCCAACAACATTTAAGAAATATGGCTTGCATCAATGGTAACGGCACACATTCATGATTTATGGCCGTCCATATATTCGTTATGGATTACCATAGTCATTAGTACCTTAGTCACAGTCCAAGGTGGCTGCCAAAGTTCAAAATAGCTGCTGACCCTCATAAACATGGCTAGTGTCAATGGGAGAATTACAGTAATCATGATTTAAGGCAATCTATCTATTCTTTATGGATTACTCATGTCATATAACTACAGCCAATATTTCGAAGGTGACTACCGAAATTAAAAATGGCCACCAACATATCAAAATGACTAACAAAATCCAAAATAGTCGACAAAATATCAAGCCCATAACACCTAAACCCATACATCACATCCGGTCTGGGAAGGATACAACTCATCCATATTGCCAAATCTAGCAGCAGTGGAAGAACTGTGCACCTGGTTTTTCGCATACAATCAGCTAGAATATGCAAGAAACATCCCAGAACATATAGCCCGAATGTATGATATCCAAACTGTGAATCCAGATATATGAAAAGAAGTTAATAGAGGAGAGTTCTGCATCAACTCCACTGCGGTTCCCTTTATTACTGTTGCTGTGGTCATAGCGCGGGATCATGTTAACAAGGTGTGCAAAGGTGATGGATGGATCTCTGGGACTGTACCATTTGCCAAAGTGGTCTTAACATTTGCAACTAAGACTTCCAGAAATTTTACAACTGTGCTTTGTCAGTTGCAGGAGTGCTGCCGTCCATCAGGTGTCATAAGCATCAAGTTCATT
>JAHWFP010189065.1:49379-63077 GCA_023313725.1 Lithobius niger
AGCTGGCCGGCAGTGTAATGGCCAGCTAAGGCCGTCAGACGCTTGAGCTCCTCACAGTCAATACAGTTATCTCATTCGGCTGCGTGTCGAAATCGAAAAGTGACATCTGTCGGCATTAATTTCTGCGCGTTCCAGCAAAACAATGGCGATCTCCGTGTCGTGTTTTGACGATGCAGTAATTAAATTGTTGAATCGGAGGTACGTAACGTATTCTTACCGCAATTCTTGCGTTTAGTTATTGTGTAAGTGATCCAAAAGTCAAACATGCATGTCAAAATGGATGTAATTGCCCTTTAAAAGTTTATCTTTAGGATCCCCCAATTCTAAATTTACAGTTTTACTTAAACTAACTTCTAGCTTGTAGTCTTTATGGTTGTAAGCCATCGGCATTTCTGGCCCCCTATGTCCATAATGTTAGAGCAGGCATCTCTTTTTTTTAAAAAGCCAGGTTCATTCTTTGTTCATTTTAACAATCTTAAATGTAAACAAAGGAACGGTTTGATCTTCGTGGATTCGGAGAAAAATAACTGTTGGACGATTTGAAAAATAGTTGTCACATATAGTTGCAACTTAGCGGATGCGGTTCAGCTTGCTAGGTATTTCTTGATTGGAACCCAAGAAAAGAATCTTCATTTTTAATCGAAATTTAAGTGTATTTAAGAATCAACATCGTTGTTCTTGTTCAAAGTGAATTTTCAAATGTGAATTCTGATTTAATTGCTTTTCAAACTTGTAAAAGCCAAAGTAGTGAACCCAATGTAAAAAGTGTTTCTTATATTCATTTACTGATGTTTTAAAAATAAAACCAAGAGTTTTAAACTTCAGGTTCGTTCCCTAGTGGATTAATTGTTTTTAATGTAAATTATTATGTAGCCCATTTTAGCTTTATACTTCGTTTAAACAGTTAAATAATTTCCACCGTTGGTGGCAGTGATAATTGCCGGTAGCATTAAAGTTACGCCTATAGTTAGGACACCGACGCTTCATTCCCCATGCCGGGACTGTAGCCCATGCTGTGCTTATTAACGTAAAAAGTCGTAATAACCACCAAAACTTGATGCTAAGAAGTATTCGTCAACCAATGATGTCGGGGCGTTACAAGCACCTCAGCCGTCGTAGCGACTGCCGTTACAGGTGAGAGCAAAATTTCCCCCAACAACAACACGAACAACAACAAAAACAATTTCGTAGTCACATTAAAATAGCATTCAAAAGGCCGTAGGCCATGTCCATACCTACGTTTTAAGCCATACAACTTGAAATAGGTTCATTGGTTCGATCTCCAGATGAAGGCAAAGAGTCCCAACAACAACAATAACAACAACAACAACAAATGGCCATACTGTGAGCGCCGAACGGTTCGGTTGTTGTTATTAAAACTTTTAATGCAGTGAAATAGTTACAACACGACCCCAAAAAACCGAATTTCGTTGGTCTATGTCAATTCTGGGTTGCAAAATTGGTGAAAAATATATTAAAAATTACATACAGGCATTTTGTACTACATATATTCTCCTAGTTGGGCACTATTATCCATCATGCACGCACTGGTATAGAGCCTTAATGCTGTCCAACACACCTCGTACACTCCTAAGGGAACCCTTTATAAGCTCCTGATCCAAGCATACGCGCAGGAATAGTTCAACGTTAAATGAAGTTAGTATAAAAAAAACGCAGTGTCGGGTGCACCATCCAGTTGAAATAAAACATTTCCCACAGTATCTTGTCGCAGAATAACAAAATAATTACGCCTACTCAGACATTGACAGCAGGGGTGGCCACGGGGGTTCAGAAATAAAATTAGGAGTATCATCGCCATAGTATACAAAGTTGTGGCTATTAACAGTCCCACACACAGGTCTCATCGCTGTACTACACTCACTGCACATTAGCAACATCCTCCTGATAAATCACTTAACTGTTCCATGATGACGCTCATTCTCGAAAATGAATACCAAACAGTATTTGCGAATTTTTGACTGGTTTGAAGTTAGGTGTAAGTTCCATACTAGGGTGGAGTGTAGAAACCTTTTTTTTTTGTTGGAATTCCTCATTGGTAGAGTGTGGAAAAGTTGTTGTTGGACATCACTATCACACACAACAAATTTCATCACTCTGGGGTCATGTTTTGACTCTTGAGGTGACCCAAGGGCCTTTAAGTTTAACATTGTATGGTAATGAGTGGAACAGCGAAAAAGGCAAAAATGATGATTTGACTGGTTTTAAATTTAATTTTAACACTATCTCATTTGAAACACTTAGAGACTAAGAAAGGTAAGAAAGGTTAGAGGTAAGAAAGATATAGCCATAATTGCGTGAAAAAAAAATGTTTACTCCGCATTAGTGTAGGTAGTAGTAGTTCGATGTTAAATTATTCTCACAATTTTTAAGAAAAATAAAATTCTCTGCAATTAAGGCATGCTAACGTAGTTTCTGAGATAATCGAATGAGGTAATCTTCAAAATTAGATTTTAAAACAGTCAAATCATAATTTTTGCTTTTTTCGCCATTCCACCCATTGCCATACAATGTTAAACTTGAAGGCCCTTGGGTCACTCAAGACATGAGCCCAGAGTGATGAATTTTTGTGTGTGTGATAGTGATTCCAAAGGGCGACTTTTCCACACCCTGCCAATGAGGAATTCCCCCCCAAAAAATGTTTTTACTCTTCACCCTATTCCTCATTTCTTATAGTCTTCATCAGGCGTTCTGTGATCGTGTTTTTGTGCTCTGGTTTACATTTTATGTGTAGAGCACAAAACCCGATCACAGGGCGCCTTGATGAAGACTCTAGGAAGTGTAACTTAACATCACTCTAACTTCAAATCAGTCGATAATTCGCAAATACTCTTGATTGCCATGGGTGTGAACTTATCCAGCCTTGATGACTTTCCTAAACAAATTACCGCGTTCAGTTTGGGATACGCTACTATTGTTGCATCGTGGTGTCCAAAGTTTTGCAGTTATTCTATTTTTTCTACATGCCTACGAATCGAGACTTTGGTTTTGGTACATCACTCGCTTCTACATTCAAACAGGGTTCGCACAAGGTGCTTTTAGTCCTTGAAAATGCTTGATTTAAGACAAAATCCAAGGTCTTGAATTCCATGAAATTATAGCTAAATCCTTGAAAATCCTCGAACAATATTTTTTTTCCGTAATTCAAAATAATGCCCTAATTTTTAGCAAGATAAACTTGCAATTTATTTTAAACAACGTGCATGTTTGTCGTAAAATATTGTTATTTTTTTTTTTTTTGTCTTTTGCATTTTTCTCTTCCACGCATTTTCTTCAGTTGTTTACTGCATTTTAAAACGACTAAAAAAAAGCTGCTGAAAAAAGTTTTGGAAAAAAACCATTCCTTGTGAAACTCCTCAGGTCCCTGTCTGGTGAAATAGAGCCGAAGCAATTGACCCAACATAATTTAACTCATAACGATACCACAAAACAATTATTTCCTCTGGCTTTTTACGCCTCGGTTTTCCCATGCATGACAAAAAAGTAACATTTAGTGTTTGGTGAGAGGTTGGTGGCTCTTTCCCAGCAAAACTACACTCTATTTGAAGCTGAGCAGCCTTCTTTGAGCAAGTTTGTTGTTTAACAAAGGTCCTTGAAAAAACTGTGTTGGTCTGGAAAAAGTCCTTGAAAAATTGTACTGGTTTTGGAAAAAGGCCTTGAAAGTGATTGAATTTTTTGTATGCGATCTTGTGCTTCCAGTAATTACGCTCGGCAGTAATGAATTTGAGTTCTATCCAGTATTTCTGACCATCCTAAAATGATGCTGTTGAGTTTGCGAGACGCTCCTATAGACCTCGTAGGAACCTTAGTTTTTCATTTTTTCGATTTTTTCAATTTTTGTGCATGTCTACGAATCATGACACAAGTTTACAACTGACAGTTCCGATAAGACTCGCAAGCAAGATTACATCACACGTTAATAAATTTTTAGCCCTCATCTTTATGTGCCTTGATCACAAACTCGAAAATGCAAAGAAAATCCCAGGAAAATGGGAAAGCAATCTACAATGCATCTAAAATGGCGCCACACTGGTGCAGCGTAGATTGCTTTCCGAGTTTCCTGGGATTTTCTTTGCATGTTCGAGTTTGTGATCAAGACACATAAAGATGAGGGTTGAAGATTTAATAACGTGTCATGTTCTTTTGCTTGCGAGTCTTATCGGTACTGTCATTGGGCAACTTGTGTCACGACCATTGCTCGTAATTTTAATCTTCTGTCTACGAATCACGTTCTTTGATCATTTTCCGAAAAAAAATTACCAAACACCCAGTAGTGTCGTTACAGCTCATTCAAGTCATTCTTAAACGCACAGTGAATTTCCCTCACGGTGATATCACTGTTGAAGCATTGGGCTCATCGACTGTTTGAGACGGTTTTTTTCCCCGCTGAATGGGCCATCTAAATATGGCGGTCCTACATTTTTGATTTGCCAGGATTATTTACGCAAACACAATTAAAAAATGATGGATAGTGTTGCCAAAGAGAGCGACCCCATAAGCTAAAAGAGGTAAATAAGTCACTCGACTATAAGTAATAATGACCGGCATTTAACTCAAACACAGTGCTTAAAGCAAAGAAAATGCAAGCATGATGGTCAGCTAACGATGTTGAGTGTACGCTCTTTTACTTTCAGGATTATTTTCTCTTGTGGTAGCCATGCAGCGCAGTGATGAATTTAGTACAGCAACAGAATTCACACTTGAAATCAGTTGGAATGCGTGAGGTTGATACTTGACGCTTATAGATAGCTGCTAGCATTAGTTCAGGGATATGAGATGGTAAGACGGGTCGAATAAAAGGTGAATTGTGGTTATGGGCTCACAAATTCAACCAAAATAAACGTTCACGATTAAATGGCGGTTGATTTTCTCCCAAGATTCTGACAGTGCCTCCCTCTGTTACCAATATAATTGGTACCATAGCACAGCCAATGCTGATTCAGAATCATATTTTTCCTCATATACATTTTTTTTTCTAACTGTGGATTCCATAACAATTTTTTAAGGTTATATTTTCGTTTTTGCTAAATAATTCAAAAACTATTTTAGCTACTGACTTTTCAGTGGCACCAATGCATAGCTTTCGAAAAAACTGTTTTTCAATGGTGTATTCAAACTTCAAAATCGGTCAGAATTTGAGCGAGTTATGGATTTGGACGCGAACATAAGACAAAAATAAGACGAATATACGATAAATATAAGAGCGCTTTTTCAAGTCGGTTTTCAACGGCTAAAGCATTATTGACCGCCATTTTTCTCATCGATGCATTAGCAAGTACATTCCAAAACAGTTGACGCGACGTGGTGACACTTACGATGGAAGCTGTCGCTTAGCAGCTCGATGAGACTAAAGTTAGTTTTCGAAGTGCTCTTTTCTTTCGGCATGTCAACAACTTCTGCAACCCGTCTAGTTACCTTTCAGGAATAAGCACGCAGACACTTTTAACTCCTGGAAAGTTTCCTCGTCCAAAAAGAATTGCTTGTTTTGAATTCGGGTCACGTCCCTGGTGTCTGGAAAGCCATCGCCACTGGACCTACAATTTTTATTTTTCGATCACGAAACTATCTATAGTGTCGCGGCCTATCTTGAGTTCGCCCCAGAACGAACACAGATAATCGATTGTATGTTTTTAGTAGCAGAGTGCCTTGTTGATATCCAAGATGGTTACAAAAACAATGGCGGCCGTCGATTAAAGCCACCCCCTCCAGGAAGACGTAGCCGCTCATAAAATACCTGCAGGACTCAAGATACGCTGCGCACACAATTTACAGTTTACTGATTCTATCCACTCGTGTTACCCACCTCGCTCGTTCCACCCATCCCAGTGTTGCCTGTTGAATGACTGGAAAATACAACTCTGATGTAGTACAAATCTAAAACGTCTGTTATTCTCATTAAGTTATCATCCAATTTCACGATTTCAAAGGGTTTCAGCGAGCGTTAAAAGGCAATTACATCCATTTTGACATGCATGTTTGACTCTTGGATCATTTACACAATAACTAAACACAAGAATTGCGGTATGAATACGTTACTTACGTCCGATATAACAATTTAATCACTGCATCACCAAAACACGACACGGAGATTGCCATTGTTTTGCTGGAAAGCTCAGAAATTAATGCCGACAGATGGCACTTTTCGATTTTGACTCGCAGCCGATTGAGATAGCTGTATTGACTGTGAGGAGCTCAAGCGTCTAACGGCCTTAGCTGTCCGGCAGTGTAGTGGCCAGCTAAGGCCGTCAGACGCTTGAGCTCCTCACAGTCAATACAGCTATGTCAATTGGCTGCGAGTCGAAATCGAAGAGATCCGTCTGTCGGTATTAATTTCTGCGCGTTCCAGCAAAACAATGGCGACTTCCGTGTCGTGTTTTGCTGATGCAGTAATTAAATTGTTATATCGGACGTAAGTAACGTATTCTTACCGCAATTCTTGTGTTTAGTTATTGTGTAAATGATCCAAGAGTCAAACATGCATGTCAAAATGGATGTAATTGCCCTTTAACCACTCCTGGTCATCTGCCCTCCTTTAGCAATGGCCTAGGACTGAGCTGCAAAAGGAGGAGTGACATTAGATATCACGCCTGCAATTGGATATCACACCTGCTCCAACAATATCTATATGTTCGTGTTTATGTATTGTTACGTGATTGCGAAATACTTTTATTAAAGCTTTCCCTGTCCCTCAACCCGGGCCACACACAGATCAGGCTGGGGAACTCACGTGCGACTATCGTAGAGGTCAACTGTCCGAAGTGGGAGGACGGGGTGAAAGGGGGGGGGGGGGGGGGGGCGCAGGATAAAGCCTCCAACAATCAGAAAATTAAAACTATATACAGAGTAGCCAGACGTGCAGGTGAAAGATGAATTCACGACCGTTTACAGGGTTTAAAACATGTCAAACAACAGATAAATTAATAAAACAACAGCAGAGCAAAAGTAAGATTTAGAACCATGATCCATCTGCTCTGCTGTTGTTTTATTAAATTTTCTGTTGTTTGGCATTTTTTAAACCTTTTACTTGGAAACGGTTTCGATCTAGGAACCGAAACGTCGTCATTTCGTCTTCCACCTGACCTTGATGGCTACTCGGTATATATTTTTAATTACTAAAGTACTTTTTCGCTTTCTGCTTTTTCCAACAATCAGAACTGGCGGAAATACAAAAAAAAATCAAACCGCTGGCATTTCGATTTACGGTTGTCAAGGCCAAGGCCAGGGTAGATAAAGTAGGTTAGTGACGTTTTTCTGAAAACGTGTAATAAAATAATACCTGCTTTCACCAACGGCACCAGAAGGCTTGTCAGGTTCTCGTGTTATTTCGAAACTTGAAACCAAAAATAGCGGCATCGTTGCCATGGTAACCATGGTAATAGCGACAAAACCTGCGGAAATTGACAAAATGCTCGTGCGTGGCCAACATCCGACGTTGATATACTTATTCTGTGTTTGATTCAAACTGTATATAGTTCGTTACAATAAACGTAAACCACGGAAGAAGCTTCAGCAGCCTGAACGGCCGCTCAGCACACTTCTGGAACGTTCTCGTTTTAACAACCCGTTTTAAAATTTAATGTTAGATTTCAAAAATAAAAACTTGATCACCCAGTTCTGATCTGTCTTAAAATTATTATAAAGTCCTCATCTGTCTTATGATACATTTTAAGCGACTAATTATGTATTCTTGTGATCAATTTGTTTTAGTGACGTTAAATAGTTTTGATCCCCATGATGCTTTGCGCTTCCTGTTACTTGATGACAGCGCCCTCTGGTGGTAAATCGTTGAAAGCAGGAAATAGTTTCAGCTGAAAGTTTAGCGTTGTCAGAAAAGAGTGGCACGACCTATATATTCTATATACCCTGGAGGGCACGTAGGGCATGTACTGGCGAAATGGTGAATTCTGTTAATAGCCGCTATAGGGAACTTCTCCCCCTCCCCCTTCATCACCTGGGAAGGGCGGGGGAGGGTCAAACGTTTCTTATTGTCCGTCTGGGCCAACTTTCTCCAGTCAGCTCCTGAACTTCGTATATCCTTAAGGTGACGACTTTGTTCACTGCGACAAGTGATTTGACCATATGAGCCAAAATTTTACCCACTCTATATATTTGCTCTTCTTTCTCGGCGCCTTTTCTGATTCGTTTTTGAGTAAAATTTGCTACATGATCTCTGCAGTAGCCCTCTCCACCATCCGTCTCCTCTCTCTTCCCCCCCCCCCCCCGGGGCCCGTGTGTAACTTAAAAACGACTCTGCTTCCCGTCCTTCCTCATTTCATGAGAAACACCGAATCTTGGAGATAATACATTTGGTTGGGGGTAAACACTGCTCACCCTACTTTATTGCACGTATGTGCCGTTTTCTATTTGGTCTGATCCGATGTCTGTTGCAGCGTTTCTTGGTTTCCCTGGTCGGCATCGATTGCATTTTGAGCGACCGACCGCCATGCAAATGGCAATGGTATCCCGTCTCTGTAATTGGATTGCGCTGGCTCGAGCGGCAGCTTACTCGCTGACGTAAACTCGTTGCTCCCATATACTGTTCATCTCAACTAGTTAGCACTACCCCCCAACACACTCTTTCCAACACCCACCATCAGAACAAAAATAATATATAACGTACCGCAAGTCACCCGAACGAAAGCTAACGTAACCACCTAGATTACCGCATTTTCATGAGCGTTCACTTGTTTCTAGTGTATCTAAATACGTTAGTCTGAGTTTGAGTAACGCTATATGCTTTTGGTCCATGTTAGGTCTGTCGATTACTAGCAGATACGATAGGTTCGCATCAAATTACGATAGGCGGCTATAAATGGCGCGATAGAAATGGTCTATGGACGTTTTTGGAAAGTTAAAGAAACGAAATTGGTTGTAAATATGAGTAATAACCAAGAAACATAACGGAGCCAACATTGTAAACAGCTAAAGATGACAAGTGAGCAACAAAGGCGCTAGCTTTTCTCGGAGTTCCCCAATATTGACCAGGCGTGGGCGTGTTTCCAGAGTATTTTAGAAAACAACATTGAAATGTGTCGTAAACCTGTTCACGAGAAAGCGGGAGTTGGAATTAAAGAGTTGCCTCGCTCAATTACCAAGTTGGGACAGCTTATTGTTAAAGCTGTGGAGGAGGTACAAGGTCAATCCATGTTCCGAGTCACTTCGGGCATATAATGTACAGCGGAAGCTTTATTCAGATGGTGTCGAATCGTGGTATCGATATACTGAATAGAGGGCTATTCGTGCGGGAAGGCCAGCAGGCCTCTTTGCATTTTATAGATTGAAAACTAAAACTGCACGTTCCCTTCCTCCTTTCAAAGTTGTGGATGTTTATCTCATACATATGATCGCAGCAAAGCCGAGGCTCTGAGCAAAGTTTTTGCAACAAATGGGATATTAGATGACGGAAACCAGTGTCCCATCTCCACAACATGAGGGGTGTCTGGATGAATGTTCTTGGGTGAAATTCCCTGCTCAAGAGTCATCCAGGTCGTTAATGGTCTTAAATCAAACTATTCATGGAGGCCAGATGGTTTCTCCGCTTGCCTTTTAAAGCAAATCGTAAACGAGACTGGGTATCCATTCGCCAAACTTTTCACTCTTTCTTTTAATCAGGGATAAATCCCCTGGGTTTGGAGCACAGCGGTAGCGGTTCCTGTTTTTAAGAAGGGCTCCCCATCGGATCCTTCAAACTACCGCCGAATATCACTGACATGTGTCGTTTGTAAGGTCATGGAGACTATTATTCGTGAGAAATTATTGTGGTACTTTGGCACACATTCTATTATAAGACCGGATCAATTGGGCTTTATTCCAAAGAGATCTGCTACACACCAGCTTCTTTTGGTACTTGATCATTGGACCTCCGCACTCGATGTTGGGATTCCATGTGATAACATCTATTTTGACTTTAAAAAGGCTTTCGAGTCAGTGGTGCATCGCAAACTTCTGCTTAAAATAGACAGCTGTGGGATTAAAGGTCCTCTGTTAAATTGGCTGTCATCCTGTCTGGCACACCGTTCTCAAAGGGTTCGAATAGGAAATACCCCATCTTGCAGTGTAAAGACACTTAATGGGATTCCTCAGGGATCTGTGCTCGGCCCATTGATGTTTGTGACCTATATTAATGACCTTAATCTTGAAAACTCTGGGGACTTCGGCTATAAGTTTACTGACGATCTGAAGGTTGGGGTCGAAAATTGCTCCATGTCTAGCTCTTCAACTCTTGGTCAGGAAATTGTCAATGTAGCACACTGTTCGGACACATAGAAATTGCCACTCTCGCTAAACAAATGTCTTTCATTTCCGGTGGGAAATTCGAACTACGGATGCCAATACACCCTAGAGGGTATAAGTCTGTCTGCTGTTGACGAGATGAGAGACTTGGGAGTTTGGTTTTCACGCGATTTGAAAATGTCCTTGCACTGTCAGAAGGTAAGTATTGCAGCATTCCGCCGGTTAGCAGTGTTATAAATAAATGTTTCACCTCTGGTAGTTCTAGCCCTACAATTTGGGCGTTCAACCTGGTCACAATATCTGGCAAAGGATATTGATTTGATTGAATCTGTTCAAAGAAGGTTCACCAAGGGGCTACCTGGCTTCCGAGAATTAAATCATATTGAGCGTCTTGCTAAATCGGGCCTTGAATTGCTCGAATTACATAGGCTTAGGGTTGACCTTATATTGATGTATGAGATCCTGTGAAGACTTGTTTTCATTGACCTACCATTTGACCTATACTCCATGGAAACTGGCGGTTCAGGGATCCATTCGGGACTGTAGGAAGTACTTTTTCGCAGTGCATATTGTACCCGTCTGGAATGCCCTTAGTTACGAAACAGTTGGTATGAGTACCGTGGGTGGGTTCCGTAGAATGTTGAACACTCAGAACCTTTAGGCGTTTATTAAAAGACCAAATTAGACTTACATGTTCCTACATGTTTATATCTTCCCCCTTGCTTAGATCCGGAGTTAGTGGCTCACATCCAGTAGCCCTACACACATTTGTGGTATATGGTATATTATTATTATTATTAAATAATGAAGAAATATTCAGTGTCATCACGAGCCAGGGAAATGAACCCGGATCTTTGGATTGGGCTTCCAGTGCACTAGTCCACTACGCTACCTTGACACTACCAAGATCACCACACTTAAAATTAACACTTCACAGATGCTCCCAGTTGCAACAACAGTGTAACTGGCTAAAATTTAATAGAATTAATGATGGGAGTTTCTCTGGGAGTTTCTCTGGATTGAATGCCTAACTGGAAGTGCCAAATTAATTCTGGCAGCCAAATTTTAGTTAACATTTAAAACATAGCAAAAACTGCCCAGTTTTTGTCATGTTTTAAATTTTAACTAAAACCTGATGCCGGAATAGTAAAAACTCAGAAACGTTTCGTTTTCTGTATTGTGTAAAAAAAAATTGCCTTCGAAACGGTACGAAGGCAACGCGTTATCAGCGGTATTAATAGCAGCAACTACCTCTAGGGTCCCGCATAGATTTGGAAGAGGCAAGATAGTTAACTTTGTAATCTTGTAGTGAGGCCCACCCGTAGTCAGAGGGCGCCACAGTTATCATAACGCATCAGCGCATATATGTTGGTTTATTGGTCCAGGGTCTAGGAACATAAGGGTCCAGGGTTCGAGACCCTGTTCGGGCACCAAATCTCGTGTTTGCTATGACTCTGCATTTGTTTTACCAACAAAATCCACTCGAACACATCCTTGCATGTATACTCACATGTATTACTTCGACTTGCATTACAGTTACTCTTGATACAATTAACCAATAAACCAACATATATGCGCTGATGCGTTATGAGAACTGTGGCGCCCTCTAACTACGGGTGCACCTCACTAAAATATACGCTATAGAGCATCAGCAATAACGCCGCATTCGCTACGCAGCTCGCATCTGAAGGCGGTCTTGGAACTTGCAGTAAGGGCAAATGGACGAAAATGGTAAAAAACAACGGCGTCTTTAACCATGCGCCAAGGCTGTTCGCCGTGACGTCATCATGAGTTAGCCACTGACGAACGTGAACAGCGAAGCTTTGGCCGTCTGAGTGGACTAGCCCAATCACGTGATACGCGCGTCACGGCAAACAGCCATGGTTAGTCAAGCCGATTCGGTGAGAGAGAGAGAGAGAGAGAGGAGTTCTTAGGCCTAAAAAAACCTTGTTTTATGCAATCTCTTATGCTGCGAAACATATATTAAGGTTGTAAATCATAAAAAAGAAAAGACTTCACTTGCTGAAAATTGTAACGGCAGCCAATAAATAAAAAAAAAAATCGGCGATTTTTAAACCTAAGAAATCCACTCTCACAGCATTGGCTTGTTAAAAAAATTGCCATTGTTTTTTGCCTCCATGTGACCTTGGAACTAATCTTGACCAAACGAATGAAACCAAATGCTAGCTCCGCAATGAATACGGCATTATTGCTATACTGCTCTACCATGGACGGTAAACTATCTGGCCTGATCTACAACCATTTTAGGAGGGTTGACAATATGGCCGCCACGAAGCGATGTTGCCGAGGGCGTTGCTAAGCGATGCAGGCATAGTCATCAGTACAACCAGGGGACCTTAAAAAAACAAATCCTTAAAATTAGTGAAACAAGAAACACCCATGTAACGCATTTCCACAAGCTATTATTCGTTTTGTATCCTTACACTCTCTCATCAAAAGCTACCGTAATCCGAATTACACCACACTTTGGAGGTTTAACGTGATTCCAGCAGAAGCCACGACGCCAGAAGATGAGAGGGACAATTTTTCTAGGCGATTCCAATCGGAAATTATTAGGATCCTTTGCATATCACAATCGACACGAGCACAAGTCACCACAGGGTCCTTTTTTTCCCGAAAATGCCAGGGATTGAGGCCAGGCTCGAACTTGGGACCCTGGCTTTTGATACGTAAAATGAAGAACCGAAACCAGAGCGTGCTGACCGAGTCACGGGTCTCTTAGAGGGTCTGGGTTGGCCCGCACACCTCGAACTCCCGGGACTATCCCCTTAAAACCTGAAGTTCAAGGTGTGGGGGCCAACCCAGGCCTGCTAAGAGGTCCGTCAATCACTCAGCACGCTCTGCATATGGTTCTTTCTCTTAATACAGTCGTGCTAACCAGCCGCCCACCTTGCCCCATGATTGCATCACACTGTATTTCATTTTCATACTGTACTCTCAACCAATTCTGCGGTACCTGAAGTAAATTAGTAAGTAATTGTGGACGACGATTGCCACGCGTGACGAATTCGTCACAAATAAAAGACAACAAATTAAACTAAGTATGGATTTAAATATATGAGGGTCCAAAATAAATGCAGTGATTAAAAGACCATCAATGTGTTGTCTTAAATCAAATCAACATAAATTGGGCTGACATGCATCAACGACTGCCACTACATATCACTTTTTCCACATCATCAAATAACATTTTTATTTTTATTTTTTAAGTTTCATACTTACATTAATAGGTTGTGGGATCCGATCCGGTATTCATTGGCTGGCAGCCGACCACTCTAAACCACTGGGCTGTGCTGGCTCACGTTGTTCGGGGTCCCATCCCTCCCAACGTCCGTGGTGCGTTTTGTGACTTCGATTTTTCTTTCTGTTTGGTGATGTTCTCAACAAGTCGTCTGTAGGTTTTTTCCTTCTGTTTGGTGATGTCCT
>JAHWFP010189065.1:63087-101880 GCA_023313725.1 Lithobius niger
TGATGTCCTCAACAAGTCGTCTGTAGGTTTTCTTCCTTATGTTTGGTAGTGTCCTTAACAAGTCGTATGTTGATGCAAAAAGGTGTTACAGATGCTAGTGCACATACGTTTTCCCTCCGCAATTTCCACTGACCATTGTCGAAAGAGACAGAAAGTTTTTGACGTTCGCACTGTCCATGTTATAGGCACAACTACGTCATTATCTTTTTCGAAGAAAGCGCTTAGCGTCACCAACAACTCTTGCACGTATTATCAACATTAGGCGCACGGCATTCCGTGTATGCTGCCAATAATGAATAGAATCGGGGGAAAAAAACATATCACTATTAACCCTTTAATGCCCATGCCAAACTGGATATTTTTTTTTAAACTCTAGTTGGGTCGGTCGCGGGATTCGATCTGGCATTCACTTGGTTTGCAGACGAGGACGCTGACCACTGGGCTGTTGCTGCTCGCTTTACTCGGGGTCCCTGGGGAACCCTCATAAAGCTCGCGATGCGCGTTGGGACGACAGACTATAAAGGGTTATTGTCACTTGGAGTGGGAAGACAAAAAAAGAGTTATTAACCCTTTAATGCCCATGCCAAACTGGATATTTTTTTTTAAAGTCGAGTCGGTCGCGGGATTCGATCTGGCATTCACTTGGTTTGCAGACGAGGACGCTGACCACTGGGCTGTTGCTGCTCGCTTTACTCGGGGTCCCCTCATAAAGCTCGCGATGCGCATTGGGACTTAGTTTTTTGCCGTTCAGTAGCCGTCCATTTAAAGGGACGACAGACTATAAAGGGTTATTGTCATTTGGAGTGGGAAGAGAGAAAAAGAGTTATTAACCCTTTAATGCCCATGCCAAACTGGATATTTTTTTTTAAAAGTCCCATATGATAGTTGGGTCGGTCGCGGGATTCACTTGGTTTGCAGACGAGGACGCTAACCACTGGGATGTTGCTGCTCGCTTTACTCGGGGTCGCCTAATGAAGTTTCAAAAGGTACAAATGTGCAAACAGAATGCAACGTTTCGACTCTCAGATCGGAGTCGTCATAAAAACTAAAAGCTAAAAAGGAAGCTTCAGCATTATGTTCTTTAAAAAAGGACCCATGAACAGCAATGGACATGTTGCTGTTAATTTTTGCCCACATCTTCGGCCTCGTCCAAAGCACAATGACGTAGTTTTCTTTTAAGCTCTTCATTTCTTATTTTTATTACTTCTCAATGCCTCCGATCCGAGAGTCGAAAATTTGTATTAATCTGCTTCCCGTCAGTGCTTTATTTTTGACTTTTTAAACTTCATAATAACTCCTTAAATAGGCATCACACACCATAGGAATAAGTTATAATCTGGTAAGAAATAATGAACCCGTTTCAGTACAACAAAAAAATAGAATGTAAATCGATTCAAACTTATGGGAATTACACGACATGTGAAACGGCTATTAAGACTCCTGAATGGCTTCCCATCACAACACTCGGGTACGCAGGGAGGCATCGCATGTCGTTCAGGGTTCGCATACACCCATTTTTTTGTGTGGCGCAGTGCCTACAATTCTGGCCCGATTTTCGTTCCGTTTTTTTTTCCGTCGGTAACGGATTTTTCTTGCCTAAAGTTTAGAATTTATTCCAATGGTGTATAATGCGTACTTAAGCCTGGAATGACGTTGATAGTATTTTGTAGTTTCTAATTTATTCAGATGGCATGTAATACATAGGCAAGAAGTTGGCAATGGAATGACTTTAATAGTATTTTGCAAGTTTCTAATTTATTCCAATGGCATGTAGTGCATATGCAAGAAATTGGCAATGGGATGACTTTGATAGTATTTGGTAAGTTTCTAATTATTCCAATGTCGTGTGATGCATATTTAGGAGTTCTGATTGTAGATTTGGAAGGTACTGATTTGGAAGTTCTTCCCATTAATCCAACATTTACCGCGAGATTTAGAAACTTGCTCATCCAAGCATTTCCTTTTTGTATAGGTAGCCTATGTTCGATATCGCCTCAATTTGTCCCGACTCATTGTTTTATTTATTTATTTTTTTACCGAGCAGCACGATACTGAGAGCACTGAATTGGACTTTGCTCAATTTCCCCGTTTCACTTTGCTGCAAAATGAACCATTTCCCCATCAAGAGAATCTGTTTCCAAGAACTCGTATCGCGTTTCTGTGAAATTGAGGATTTTCCTTCTCTTTATTTTCGCTTTCTTTAACATTATTTCCACGCTTGGTCGATTATTCTCGACTGACTACGAAACCAAAGCCGGTCTGACTTGCAAGATTAGATAAGGCCACCTCAAATTTCGTTAAGGCCGCCTGGATTAGCTGCGGCCCAGTAACGAGTTATGATACGAGTAAACGCTCGTCCCAACGCAACGCACCACGTGCTTTAGCCACCGCCTCCTCCACTTCCCTTAGCCCAACGCAATTTGGATTCGAAACTGTTGGACGACGAATCCAATTCAAAACACCAGGCATTTCCCCCTCCCCTTCATCCGAAACCAACCCATCTCCCATCCTCCGACTGCCTCAACGGAACACTCGTCTGCGCAGGCGCTCCGTTATTGATCCGCGCGTGCGGACGATTTCCGATTGTCTCGGCTAAAACGGAAATGAAAGATCCGGACGACAACGGACGAAAAAAAAAGGAAAGGGTTTTTTTTTACTCTTGTTTTTATTTTTATTTATTTTTTGTTTGCTGTTATTTTTTTTTTTCGTATTGCTTATCGGAAAGAATAAAAGTGCAATCGCTAAGCCTGACCACGACAAAAACTAAATAAATAAATAAAAAACGATAAAACGTGTTTTTTCTGAGAAGTTTTTATTCTTTCAACAACCTTTATGCAGTACACAAAGGCTGTCATAAAGTCATAATTTTGGAGCCATAGCATGCTTCTGATGTCTTGCGTGTTGAATAGAAATGAAAACGTGAAATAATTTCAGATTTTCTCATATATCGTTCAAGTTCCTCATATTGTATGGATGTGTTTGTACCTCGAATATTAGTGCTTCCATACAGAAACTAACAATGTTGCAATACAATAAACAATACCAATTACAATTTTTATAAATAAAGTTAGTAATAATCCTAGTGAAATTCACTACTCCAGCTTTGGTATGGGGTTGGTCCACTCAATACTACGCAGCAGCGAGAGAAATAGTGCGAGATTTTTCGAGATACATCGGCAAAGCAGTGGACAGCTTGCGTCATACATGACGTCATTGACTTGATTTGCGCCATTGTTATTATTATCTACATAACAAGATCGTTGTACTCAAGGATATTTGGGTACTAAGGTAGTTTGGAATTGTAGTTGCTGGCATTGCTGTAATTCTTGTCTCTCGGTTTGTCTTTGGGACGGTGTTTTAGGTAGCGTAAAGTAAGTTAGTATAAGATAGCGTAGAGCGTGCGGGGTAATGGCTTTTAGGCTGTGGTAGGGTGAATGCATTGGAAAACAAAAACGAACTCGTTTGATGCTTAAGGTAAGGTTTAACTGATCCGAAAGGTCAAAACAGCAAAGGGACACATATAAACTTCCCTGTAAGGTTTCAGATACTGCAGTGTTGCTGTACTGTTTAGTCCACGTGAAACCTAACTGCTGTATTCAAATGTTTTTACCATTTTTACTTTTGCACACGATAGATCAGCTAATGATTGGTCCAATTCTGCTTGACTAAACGACATCGCTGGAAAATGTTTAAAAACTAATCGTCTTAGTGTGTTTAGCACAGCTATACAGGTAATTCGGGGTTAGTGCGAGTCCTTCGGGCGACTAATAATGAAATTTCATGTCTGGAAAAGTGCTTGAAAACCTTGAAAAATTATATACGTATTATCAGTAGGGTGATGATATAAAAGTAGACGACGGGACTGAAGAACTCTAAAAAATGTAGCCAACAAAACAATCGAGTGTGTAGCCTTCCATATTCTTTGTTTGTTTGGCCATGATTGTGGCTCTGGCTTCAATTGTATTTACGTGCGTAATGGTTGACTACAGCAGTAAGGTTTCACGTGGACTAAACAGTACGGCAACACTGCAGTATCTGAAACCTTACAGGAAAGTTTATTTGTGTCCCTTTGCTGTTTTGACCGTTCGGATGCTTAAGCATCAAACGAGTTCGGTTTTGTTTTCTAATTCGGGCAACTTAGGCGTACCATGCAGTTTAGATAGCTTGTTTTAATGTTTTGTATCTTTATTAATTTCGGTTTGAACAAACCAATATGGAAACAAATCCTTTAATCTCCAGTCGACGTCTTGCAGCTGGCGTTTGCTGATTGGCATTGTTATATAATAACAATGTTTAAAACAAAGTAAAACAATCAATCTGGTCGTTTAGAGGTCCCTATCCCCTGGACCTTGACCAATTAGAAAAGGGCTTATGAAAAGGTCACATCTACCTGTAAGGGCACGTTTACGCAACCACTCGCTTTTGCATTCTCGCAGCTAGAAGCTAGAAATCACCTCAAATTCCAACATGGCGGCGGTTTTATGTCTGCCGCCTCGCAACGAAAATAGCAAATAACGTGAGTTCAGAAGCGTTTGGGAAAATTGTTTCGTCATTAGGAATTCTTTATATTATTGGCACGGATTGTAAGACTGCAAGTATTTACTCAAACGATGTCGGATTTAGCTAA
The DNA here is from genome assembly GCA_023313725.1 of Lithobius niger. Lineage (NCBI taxonomy): Eukaryota > Metazoa > Arthropoda > Chilopoda > Lithobiomorpha > Lithobiidae > Lithobius > Lithobius niger. The sequence goes on from JAHWFP010189065.1 coordinate 67,715, forward strand.
TCCATTTAGCGTTGTTACCACGGCAATGTCACCCTTGCCATCGCGATTGAGTTCTAGCTGCGAGAATGCAAAGGCGAGTCGCTGCATAAACGCGCCCTTAAATGACGTAAGCAGAAACGTACAGTGCCAAGAAGAAGCAGCTAAAAATGAAAATCACGATTCCAACTCAAGTCCAGATCTCCGATGTGACAAATCGGAAAATAATAAAAGTTGGTACACATGTTCACCAAGTCAAACAAAGCTTACATACTAAATTTGAGAGGAAAATATTGAAACTCGGTAGAAAAATTAAGCATCGAAATTTCGGCTTTAACAAGGGAGACCGAGGTCAAACCTAATATACGACTAATGAGGTATAGTCGGCAATTGACTTTCTGCCTCGCCCAGAAAAGGAATGCTAAAGCCATTTCAACTTCGTTCTACAACATCGTTTCAGCTCCGTTCTACAAAAGCGCATTTATTTACATCCCATAGAAATATTCAGATGTCAGTGCCTGGAGACCGAGTCCGGCCCGTGAGTAAGCAAGGCGAACGAAAATCAACGTTTGTTTGGCAGTGTGCACAAATATTTGATTGACGAAACTTAATTTGGTGAAACATGGACACACACATGAGCAGCCAAACCGTAACAGTGTTGCAAACGGCGCATCCAACACCACCCGTGCATAGAACGGACTTCAGCAAGGAAGTGTTGTTTCATGCAACGATGGTTGAGCGCGCACATTTTTAAAACGGTGCATCCTGTGATTTGAGCCACGGGATGTGTTGATTGAGTAAGCGAAGCGAACGGAAATCAGTGTTCGTTAGCCAGTGTGTGCTAAAAGTGGATAGAAGAAACTTAATTCGGTGAAACGTGGACATACAAGTTATCAACCAAACCGTACCAGTGTGAAACCGTGTAACTGACAACAACGGGCTTCCTCTAGTTTTTGCATACCATTGGCTGTTGATTTTGCAGGACCATTTGAAGGAAGCGACACAAAATCGGACTAACAAAAGAACGAATACTTATTACGAAACGTAAACCGGACCACTCCAAAATATCTAGCACTTGCTTGCATCAAGCGGAGCAATGCACTACGCCACTTTTTTTTTTTACGACACAAACAAGCCACGAGCCTCCTTAAAGGCCGGTTGCCACCAAATTAGCATTGCAGCATGTAGGCTTATCGAGTTTTCTCTCGCAGGAAGCAAAGGAATGCACTAGTAAAATTTTTAAACGCTACAAACAAGCCACGTGACTCCTTAATTATCGAGTAAAAATTTGGTACGCCTTCATGCACCTGGAAACAAGCTATAAAGCTTAACGATATTAGTATCACTAGATGGCGCCACGGAAAAATATAAAGAAATTCCCCTGGCGCCATCTAGTGACACTAATATTGTTAAGCTTTATAGCTTGTTTCCACAGGTGCGCGAGGGCGTACTAAATTTTTACTCAATAATTAAGGAGTCACATGGCTTGTTTGTTGCGTATAAAAGGTTTGCTTTGTGCATTCCTTTGCTTCCTGCGAGAGAGAACTCGATAGGCCTAGATGCTGCAATGCTAATTTGGTGGCAACCGGCCTTTAATTATTAGTGAAAATTTGGTACGTCCTCGTGCACCTGGGAGAAAGCTGTAGAAGTAAAAGAATTTCGCTAGACACAATTCACTGCCGCATTATTTTCGTACGATTTTCAATCGGTGATAGTGCCACTTTAAAAGTACCTATTCAGTGAATGACAGGTTGCAGCATCTAGTGCCGTCAACCATTATTTAGTTCTATGCTGCATTTTATTTCAACAAGCGAAGAAGGAATGCGGAAAGAAATTAATTTTTACACAACAAACTAGCCATACGTGCCTCCTTAATTATAGAATGTAAAGTTGGTGCGTCCACGAGCACCAGGGAGCAAGCGGTCAAGGTTAACGATATCATTGTGACTAGATGTCGCCATCTATGAGTTCAAAATCTGACTTTCAAAACGGTCTTTGTATAGAACAGTGACATTTGCCGTCGTATTGGCACCAGTATGGGTTTTGGAGGGCATAACTACAAGGTGCACTACATAAAAATGGAGGGGAAAACAACGGAAGAGGGGATTTCTTAGGCTTAAAATAACGTTGTTTTCTCCAACAACAAAAATCGCGCGTTTTAGGTCTAAGAAATCACTCTTCACAGCATCGGCTTCCGTACGATGCCCTTCTATTTCTCTCTGCAGTGCCCCTTGCAGCTAACCCATTAAGGCTCCAGCATAGAGTTATATACAATAATACTACGTCGTGTCACTACTGTATAGAAAAAAACGTCCTGATGTCGTTAGGCTTAACTTTATCGCGTTCTTCATGGTGCACGTGGGCGCACCAACTTTACACTCAATAATTAAGGAGGCACGTGGCTTGTTTGTTGTGTAAAAAGAAATGTATTTATGTGTTCCTTCGCCTGTTGAAAGTAATGGCTAGACAGAACTATAGCGGAAAATGGCTAAGGAAATGCTGTAGCTTGTCATTTCGTGGCAATCCTCCTTTAAGCTACCTAAACCCAGTCGCAAAGCGAGTGAAACCACGCAACGTTTGTGATCGTATCAACAAACGAACAGTATCATTACAAGCGGGTATTGCAAAAGCACGTCATTGTTTTGGTTTCGAAGCACTACGTCACCAACGCATCTTGAGCAATTTCGTAAAAAAAAAATGTCGTTTGTTATATTCTAACGTTTAGCAAAGATTGCGCGATGAGATATTTCATAATTATTCATTAAAAATTACTGATATTTTGAAAGCCTCTTTGTCAGCTTCGAAAAAGGAGGCATCTTCTGCTCGAGAGCGCAACATCGGCTTGGCCACAGTGGCTTTACCAGAGATGGCTTTACTTTGGTTTGGGAGCAGCGGCGTCACAAACTGTGGCATATTGGGTAATCTCGCTCGTTTACTCTTCGACCGGAAATAGTCCGGCTATAAAGCTGACGTGTTGCATTGGGCGGACCGACCCAATTGTAGGCCCTAACGTGCAGCATTACTCCTTGTGATTCTTCGCGGGACATGCATTGCCCGTTGTTTACTTCATGGCGTTGTCATGGTAACGCCATCGATGCCGCACCCGCCATTTTGCCATGTGACTATTGAATTTTGTGCAGCGTACGCAAACCAGGAAGTTACAGCACGTAAGCATTGAAGATGTTAAGGAGAGTAAGAATTAGTTGAACTAAAATGCTTGCTAATCGAGCTTATTGTCTAAGGCTTCATGCTCAAGCCCTATGAAAAACCCTAACGCATCATGAGCATTGACGTGTAAATAAGCTAAACTGGGTGTAGGTACGTCAGGTCATTACGACAGTTGTTAGAAATCTCATCATGAGGCTGAAAAAGCTGCTGTTGAGGTATTATCCACCAGGTTTAATATTGGAGTATGAACAGCACAGCTCCATCCACACGAAGGCGATCGACCTGCTGGAGCTGACGTCAGAGTGTGATGTAGACTCGGTGATAAATGGCATTATGCGCGTTGAACCACTGATCACGCCCATGCGTCGCGGGCAAGTTAAAGAGCTCATTCTACGTTTACAGGACAAACTACGCAAAGACAAACACCCTTCCTTCGAAGTGTTCAAAGTACTGAGGACGCATATTCTTCCTTTGACAAACGTGGCCTTTAACAAGGCGGGAACGAGTTTTATAACGGGTAGCTATGATCGCACGTGTAAAATTTGGGATACGCAAACCGGAGAAGAGCTTCATTCTCTGGAAGGACATGGCAATGTGGTGTACGCGATCGCTTTCAACAACCCGTACGGGAACAGGATCGCTACTGGGTCCTTCGACAAGACCTGTAAGATATGGGATGTGGAGACAGCCGAGAATCTGCATACTTTTCGGGGACACTCAGCGGAAGTGGTGTGCGTCACTTTCCATCCTTCAAGTGCCATTCTCGCCACCGGAAGTATGGATTGCACTGCCAAATTATGGGATACCGAAACTGGGGCTGAACTATTTGATTTGAAAGGGCACACTGGTGAGATTGTTTCTTGTGTCTTTAGCAGTTCAGGCCAGCAAGTCATGACCGGGTCATTCGATCACACCGTCTCGCTGTGGGACTCGCGAACCGGCTATAGAACCCATGTTCTGATTGGTCATCAAGCAGAAATCAGTAACTGTGTCATCAACTGGGATACTTCGATGGTCGTGACTGGATCAATGGACAAAACGTGTAAAATCTGGGATGTGAAATCTGGTCGTTGTATCAGTACACTGTGTGGACACGAAGACGAAGTATTAGACGTGGCTGTCGATTCTTGTTTCCGACTTATTGCTACTGCATCTGGGGACTGCAGTGGCCGAATCTATGATACAAAGACACTTCAGTGCTTGAGCACTATGACCGGACACGAATGTGAAATCTCCAAGGTAGTATTTAACCCACAAGGTACACTTATACTCACTGCGAGTGCCGATAGAACAGGACGAATATGGTCAAGCGAAGATGGAGTATGCCTTCAAGTTTTAAAAGGCCATGAAGATGAAGTGTTCAGCTGTGCTTTCAATTACGAAGGAGACACAATTATAACAGGTGGCAAAGACAACACATGCAGAATATGGAAACATATTTCGCCACAGTGAAATACCACAACAGCTGCTAACAACAGACGAATAGTCTTTCAAAACTTACGGCACAAACTGTGAGCTCCTTGGAGGTGTTTCGCTAGTTACGTGATAAGGGGCTATACTGTATACAAATGACATGACAAACATTTTGCCCTTTGCAAAGTGCAAATTGTTTTATATTACAAAGAAAATAATAAATGTCTTTAAAATGTTGCTCGGTTAAAAAAAGTGACGTCACAACTTTTGTGCCTCCTCCCCCTTGTCCAAACTCTCAAACTTTGTGTATCCCATCCATGTCTTGGGTGATGTTATTTGTGCACGGCCCCGACATGTTATTTATTATGTCCAATTTTGGAAGAGTATGATTAAATTAATAGAGATGCCAATCTGTTTCGGTTGCTTTTCTGACTTAAATGTCAGACTGCCTGAGCGGGAATTGAACCCTCGCCCTTAGTATGGCGGAGGAGAGTTTCGACCTTGCTCTCAGCAGTCGAGGGTCTCATTCGGGCAGTCTGATAGTTACGTCCAAAAGGCAACGGAAATAAGTTGGTATCTGTTTTAATTTTGTCACTATTCGAGCCAGTTTGGCTTTCCGCCCTGTTTAGGAGTATGTTTAATTGTCATTTATGCTTTCACTAAAATATTCCTACGTTGTGTTTTTATTCTCGTGATACATTTTTTTTCTAGGGCGCATGTCTTTAATATTTTTTGGTCGGCTTGTTACTATGCAGCACATTTACCCAATCGCCTCCTGTTTACAGTGAATTTGGAATCAAACCTAATTTAATTCGATTCTATCCTATTCAATCCAATTAGGAATGCCAGGAATGGCGTAGAGAAGAATGTTTCCTAGATAACAGTATCCCGTCTTTCACCACTCGTTCTGAGTCGCGACCCCGTGGAGCCATTTGTCGAACAAACAACAAACTTACGTTAAAGGTTACACTGTGCAGGTTTTCACCTAGTAAATATGTGTGAAAAATATCCCTCGTGCTGCGGTTTGTTCAAGCATGTCTTAATTCGTAAGCATTAACGTTTAAACGACCTTGGTGGTAGGAAGGAGTTTTAATTTCTTAAGCCAAGGCCAACAGAGGTAAAATTCACGTATTTCGCCTCCCTGCTCCACGCCAGTTCTTGTGCATGCTGGAGAGTTAACGTCTCTTATCACTGCTTTGGTAAAATAATTTTGGCAGGGTAATTACCCTGCCAGACCTCCTGATCAGGGTAGTATGAGAAGCTACCAGGTTCGTCAGTAGCTTTTTCTGAGCAATCTTTTGTCCTTGTCCTGAAGGTTCAAAATGAAATTTGAGTCAGTTTACCAGTACCTTTTAATTTTTTCTTTGTTACAGGAGACCTTTACTTGACTTTCGTCTACGCTTGTCTGCCCTAGTCATTATTATCAAACTGTTATGAGATCGGGCGGGATAAATTTGGTACCTATTACATCCTGATGGGTGCATCCGGGACTAGAATATTGTCCGCCTTTTCTGATAAAGGTCACTTGGTATTTATATCATATTGCCATGCTAATTTGCGACCATGCTAAACTTACACTGTAGGACTCACTTGTAGTTATTCATATCATATTGCCATGCTAATTTGCGACCATGCTAACTTACACTGTAGGACTCACTTGTAGTTATTCATATCATATTGCCATGCTAATTTGCGACCATGCTAACTTACACTGTAGGACTCACTTGTAGTTATTTATATCATATTGCCATGCTAATTTGCAACCATGCTAAACTTACAGTGTAGGACTCACTTGTAGTTAAGTTTCGTTTATGGTTTTAACTTGTGATTTGCAACACTAATGAACTGTAGTAACTACCCACTATTGCTACTCAACAGTAAACACAGCTTGGGTAAGATTTAGAAACAGGAGTTTGGATGAGGCTAACTTAGCTCTATATTCCTAATGTATATCTGAATTGGTGATGTACACAGTGGCCACCATCTAGTGACTTTGCTAGGACGATTCATGTGCGATAAGATCATTAGATCTCCCTAACAGTGACAAATACCCTCTAAAACACTATCGTATGTGCAAACATATACAATCATACGTATTTTCTAGCAAAATTGTCCCTCTCCGTTCCAGATAATCTTAGTAGCTGAAAAGGACTATAATTTCACTTACCTCTCTTCTCCGTAAGCATGCTTTCGTTTTTTTCCTGCCGCCGACTAGGGCGCGTTTATGCAACAACTCGTCTTTGCATTCTCACAGCTAGAAGCTAGAAATCATCTGAAATTCCAACATGGCGGCATTTTCGGCTACGTCGACTTGTAACGAAATCATTTGATAATGCGAGTTCAGAAGCGAATGAGAAAATTTCGTCAGGAGAATTCTTTGTCTTATTGTCACGAACTATAAGACTTAAAGCATTTACTCAGACATCGTCGGATTTAGCTGATCCAGGTAGCGTTGTTACCACGGCAACGACGACTTTGCCATCGTGATTAAATTCTAGCTGCGAGAATGCAAAGGCGAGTCGTTGCGTAAACGCACCCTAAGGGTTGTGCTCAGACAACTTTAATACCCTGGCCAAGGAATGACATAGGCTTAAAAATGCATCTAAGCTGCGTTTATTACGTGATGGAGGCTGATCGTATCTCTACTCAAAGGCAGCTCAGTGGTTAACACGGCTGTCTCAGATTATGCTGGATGTCTGGTTCAATCCTGCCCTCATCCCACTTGCATAGAATCTAGAAGAGAAGGTCCTTGAAAGTGCACTCGTTCTCATGTTTATTGTGGCATAAAGTATCTCAAGTATTTTCTAAGTTGTCCCTCTTGTTTCCGAGATAACTGAACCGAAGCAAACTGCCAAGGAACATGAATAAACTTTTCTGTACTATTTCAGATACCATAATGGTGCAGAAGTGTCAAGTCCACGTGAAACCTTACTGTTTTCCTCAACCAATGAAACCATCAAAACGACAAACACTGCAACTATTAGCAAAGGGTAACCAACAGTTAAATTATTATGCTAAGTTTCATTAAAATTCATTTGTACTGACCAACTTTCAAATAATTTGACGTCTAAACATTGAAATATAATGCGGCTTTGTTTTCTATAGTGCTTAGGTTATTGACTAATATATTTCTTAATACGACAGGGAATTTTATTCCCCTACTCCAATATTTTTCCCCACAGTTCCAAACTTGGTTGTTTCTCATCTGTAAATATTGACGATATTGCATTTCTAGCGTAGTGGCCTTTTTAACATTGCCTATTCTGGTTTAAACATAATTCGACAATCTGCCTGTAGTGTTGGCCTTGGGTTTTGTTGTTTCAAGTAAGCCCTTTTAACTTGCCTTTGACTGAATGTGACTACCATGTTTTCCTTTTAACTCCTATTGTGGGTATTTGGGTGGGTGGATGCCCCTTGCATAGTTTCTTTCTATTTCTGTTGTAGGAGGATTATCATAGGTAATATCCCAAGAGCTAAGGAAATTATCGATAATTCTTTTTAACTCGAGTGTTTTGACCCCTATAAACTCACGAGTGCTATTTAGGCAGACATTAATTTCACGAGTGCGAAGCACGAGAGGAATTATTTGCCAATAAATAGCACGAGTGAGTTTAATGGGCCAAAACACGAGTGTTGAAAAAAATTTGATAATTTCCAATAGCACGCGGGGTATTTAGTTAGAGAATTTCTCGTCATTTTTCATTATTCAGCACTCTAAATTACGTACGCAGAATTTAAAAAAAATTATAAAAGTCACTGCTGCCCTCCAAATATTGGCGTGCTTATTTGCACCACGGCCGCCAGGAATGAAATTGATATTTGCCGCCTCTGAAGAATTTCTCATTGGCGCACACCTCCAAAGATTTTTACTTTAAACTGTTGCGTAATAATAAATTAGTAAATGTAGTACACATTTTGACTTTTACTAAAATTGCAAGAGTAAATGAAAAAAGTAAATAAATACGTACTGTAGTGGAGCGTAATAAATTTCAAAACGGTGCTGAGAATTTGTTGCTAGGTTACGTTAACGTTAGGCCTAACGACGCAGTCCGGCTAACGAGCTTCGCCACCGGATTCTACGTGTGGCTGCAGGCGTTGCTAGGTTACGGAACCGAACGACACAGTATTTCGAGAGAAAGGCCTTCCGGATTGTTTTTGGTATAGGAAAATACATACTTTTATTTGAAATGAATTCAACAAACTTGTTGTAACATGTCAATTGTGTAACGTTCGAAGCGAGTGACTACCGGAAGCGTATCAACTTCAGAAAGCTCTCCCCATGTTTTGCACGGTTTTGCATTACACTGCGTCTACCAATGAAAGCTACAGGATATTGCCTAACTGATTTAGTTTTAAATTTAGCCAATGAACATCGACTTACATTGAGAATTTCCCTGACCGAAATTTGCTTACTGATCGTGTACTAAATTCGCCCAATCACAACCAACTTACAGTGATGATCAAGCAGTAGCTTTCAAAAGCTACTGCGTGATTATCACTGTAAGTCGATGTTGATTGGCTAAATTTAAAACTAAATCAGTTAGGTCCTGCAGCTTTCATTGGTCGACGTAGCGTAATGCTAAACCGTGCAAAACATGGCGAGCGCTTTCTGAAGTTGATACGCTTTTAGCAGTCACTCGCTTCAAACGTTACACAGTTGACACGTTGCGATACTTTTGTTGAATTCATTTAAAATAAAAATATGTATTTTCCTACCAGTTAAATTCCGGAAGGCCTTTCTTTCGAAATACGCACTGTGTCGTTCATTTCCGTATCCTAGCAACGCCTGCAATCACACGTAGAAGCCGGTGGCGAAACCCGTTGAGCCGGCTGTGTCGTTAGGCCTAACGTCAACGTAACCTAGAACAAATTCTAAACACCGTTTTGAAATTTATTACGCTCCACTACAGTCCGTATTTGATTGTTTTTGTTTTTTATTTACTCTTGCAATTAAAAAAAAAATATATGAACTGCATTTATTAATTTATTATTACGGAATTGTTTAAACATGTGCGCCAATGAAAAATTCTTCAGTGGTGGCGAATATCAATTTTATTCCTGGCGGCCGTAGTGCCAGTCAGTGCGCCGATATTTGGACGGCAGCGCGACTTTTATAAAATTTTTAAATGTTCCATACGAAATTTAGAGTGCTGAATACTGAAATATGACGTGAAATTCTCTAACTAAATACCCCGCGTGCTATTGGAAATTATCAAATTTTTTCACTCACTCGTGTTTTGGCCCATTAAACTCACTCGTGCTATTTATTGGCAGATAATTTCCCTCGTGCTTCGCACTCGTGAGATTAATGTATGCCTAAATAGCACTCGTGAGTTTAAAGGGGCCAAAACACTCGAGGTGAAAAAATTATCTGATAATTTCCTTAGCTCTTGGGATATTACGTTTGATAATCACGCAGTAGCTTTTGAAAGCTACTGCGTGATTATCACTGTAAGTCGGTTGTGATTGGGCGAATTTAGTTCGCGATCAAGTGAGCAAATTTCTGTCAGGGAAATTCTCTGTACAATGTGGCATCGTGTATTGTTTCAATTTACACTGCAGCGCTACGTTCTCTCGATCAGGATCTTTTCCCCGTTTTTTTTTCCTTCTCACGTTGTTGGAGTGAAAGGTCACGTTTTATTTTTGCTGGCCTAAAAACTTGGACTTAGGCTTAGTCACCATTTTGTTGGTCAGGCCCGGCTGAAAGTATGACTGTACTGAGCTCCAACTTCTAGGTACGTGAACGTTTATCAACGAAGATACTTTTTAACAGTAATAACGAGGACGCAAGAATGTCACAAGACATTTACGACCACGGCGGGCTAAGATGCCCAACATCATATGACAGAAGGTAAAATAAAGCAAGGATCTAGCAAAGTGCAGACTAACACATAAGATGGTTCGTTTTTGGCCTTACGTTCAACTTTACTTTCTTGTATGCAGTGGGGTTTTAATGCAGTGATTAATGGTTTACGGCATCGTAGTCGTGTATATGGAAGCGAATTGGAGTGTTCGATAGCCTGAAAAGGGAGACAAGCCGCGCAATTCCCCTTTGTTACCCTTTGCCAGATTAAAATCCAATTCCAGGGCCAAAACATATTCCGTCACCATCTTTATTTCACGATCCGACATGTGAGATTTCGAGACTTGCGTCTGTATACAATCCGCTCCCAAGCGGCTTCTAAATTACGTCCATGTCTGAGGGTTTAAGCTGGTTCCACGGTTCCTCGGCCACATTTAGGTCCGTGGGATTGGAATTCCACTCTCGGGCTCCCATCCCTATTTTATTATACTGGTTAAATTTAAAGCCATGTAGGTTAGAATCATCGAGAATGAGATAAACACAGTCATACATAACTCATTATGTAATCCCCTAGGTTTTTTTAATAACGTTTTCACTGAGTTTTCTTCAGTCGTCTCCTTTCATTTCATCATCCAGTTGATGATAGATGACTAGTGTTTTTTTTTTACTGTTGTTAGTGATGCCTTTTAAGTCAAGTAGCGGACACTACGCTTTAGCTTGCCGAAGGGATCAAATATAAAAACTAAGCCTATAGTGTCCGCGGCCTATTTTGAGTTCGAACCAGAACGACGCAGATAATCAATTGTATGTGTTTGGTGGTAGAGTACCTTGTTAATAGCCTAGATGGTTACAAAAACAATGGCGGCCGTCGATTAATGCCACCCCCTCCAGGAAAACGTCCCAGGACTCGAGATAAACCGCGTATACAATAAAGAACGTTGCGGACAGCAAATAAGGTTACACTAGACTTCAACCTCAGCAACATTGTTGTGCCTTACACGAAAGCTTACTCGTGTTCCTTTGCTGTTTGACTTTCGTTCAGTTAAGCCTTAACTAAACGGTTAAAACGGAAGGACAACGTCCAGTGCACATAAAATAAACAATAATGAAATAAAATAAACAATTTGCGATGTTTCGAAGCAATTTCCCTTTGTTATCGAGTACCGTAATAAAAATTACGGCTAAGAAGGTAAAGTCAAGAAAACACTTTAAAATCCATAAAAACTTAAACTCGAAGTAAAAATAAAAACAATAAATAAAATGGACCTAAAGTAGCTTATAGAAAGTGCCAGTAGTGAACCTGACCTACACTAGCAGGCAATAAGTTAGGCTCCCTACTGGCAGCTTCTAATCTGCCTTAGGTCCATTTTATTTATTATTTTTATTCTTGTGCGTCGAATGAACTTTAACGGATTTTAAAGTGATTTTAAAGTGTTGGCTTATTAGCCGTATCTTTTATTTGCTTGATCACATAGTTGGTTGGAAGGGGGGGGGGGGGTGCGGTATGTCTGGGAAATTGTACTGATTTGTTTCCTCGGGTATTTTTGCTCTGCTCTGCATTCAAAATTTCGATATTCTTTCTTGTACTGAATATCGTGTTGGAATAGCTGTTGAATAATAATTATGATATGGTGTTTGCTGCAATTATCACTTAATTTCACAAGCTTATTCCTTCTTTAACAATGGAACACAATGGTTTAAGACTGTGACGCAGAAAGGGGACTGATACCCGGATATCACACCTGCTCCGGATATCACGCCTGCTGCAGATATCACGCCTGCTTGTGAATTAATGAAGATCGCGCCTGCTTTAGATGTAGCAAAGAACGCTACAGCCTTGATTACAATTAAGAACGCACCGTGAAGAGCTTGCTTTACTTAAGCACCGATGTGGTAGGCGCATAATGAAGAAAGTACTTGTTTCAGTGCATTCTTGCTCGATTCCACATTGCCCCTTCGGTTTATAATGGAAATATGAAACAATAGAACTCTTGGAACGTTATTAAAACGTAGCCTAACAGAACTAGGCAGACTTCAAAATCCACAAAATGAAATCTCAAAATTCTTTTTTGGAAGCCAAGCACATCGCACTGTTAAACTGATTAACTAAACAAAACACGGCTTCGCCGTTTAGGAAAAAAAGCGTTAGAGCTCGTATCCCAAGAAGTTCACAGCCGTGAAGCTGCACAAATAAAACGGTTTAGAGTTCTCGAACGAAACGAACTATAATTTCAATTTTAATTCCAGGGAACAAGGATTGTTTTTATGTATGTGTTTGTGGGGCTAGTTCTTTGACTCTTATGAGTCTATATATTCGTATTTTGTGTGTGAATTTTTAGTATGTGAAATACACAGTTGTATGCCTGTGTAAACGTTTGTATGTTACAAACATTGTTCCCTGTAATTTGAGTCGAAATTATAGTTCGTTTCGTTCATATGAACTTTATTTGTCCACTTTCACACGTCACAGCTGTGAATTTCTTGGGATACCAGCTAATGTTTTTTTCTAAATGGCGAAGCTATCTTTTGTTTTGTTAATTTGTTGGCTTTTTTTGATTTTTATATTTGTTTATTTACAAATTGTTGGTAAAAATAAATATAGGCAAATGATGCAAGATTATTATGTACCGAAAAGTTTTCAAAGCCACGAAAATTGGTTTCTATTGCCAGCGTTACCTGTAAATTTTAGCATTCTCTTTCTGAATGCAGTTTCCCTAGAGAATAAAAGTCTAATTGTAGACAGCTCGCTAACCGTTGTATGCATGCACGTACTCCTATAAAAAGTGCCGATGGGTGATGGCAAACGTCTTCCTTTCTCTAGCTGCTGCCCTGTGCACACGCTCGCTGTTTCCCGCAAAACAAAAGCAAGATTTCTCAGGAACGATGCCTAAATTCAAGACCACCCAGAAGACTCCTGTGCCGGCTGACTCGTCTACTGCTAACCGGTGTGTCGTTGTCTGTTCTCCATCTCCAGTTTCTGGCTCGTCGGGCGCTCCGACCCAAGTCTGACTTTCGCGCCGGGATCAACCCAAGCAATCTTCATCCTCGGCGTCTTCCTGCGAAGCAGCTCTTCTGTAGACAGAAAGCTGCCATCTTCCCCAAAAAGCTTTCGCTCTCCCGCTCTACCTGCTTCACTCACAACCGGACTCGATGGCACGGCCGCCGTCTCGAACAATGCCCCGCCAATTCCGCCAACCCACACAACCGACTACGGTTCCTGATTTACATTTACTTCACTGGAACGCTGCAAAATTAAGGAAACATATTCCAAGTTGAAGCTTAAAGTCATTGAAGACTAACAAGAAACTTAAATGGTCCTTCCTGTACCTGTCATACCATTGTACCTTTTGTCTTGCTCTTCCCGCCATTCCCATAGCTGTTCTCCGCTTCGGTCAACTGCTCCCGCCGACCAACCCCTAACAAAAGAGGAAATCACTAATCTGATTGCCCGCACACAACGGTTCTTCAACCCACGGCCACCTTCTCCTTGTCCTCCTGACAAGCCTTACACTCAAGCCATCAATGCCTCCAACGTCCATACCTATCCTCACCGAGACCCACTCTTTTTTGCTTCCCGAAGAAGGCATCGAAGTTCCCCGACAATCTCTGAAAGCCGTTCCTGGTCTTCCAACCTTCACTTTTGTCAACCGTTAACACCCCGCTTTCGTTCTCACCCAGTACTCCGACACGAAAGCCCCTTTTGCCCCACTCACTAAAGCGGCCATCACTGCCACTCGTCCGTTAACTCCGACTCCGACCCGACATTGACTTAGCGACTGCCAATGTTTCGCATCACTCCGGCCAGAAAGATCTACGGCACCTGGAGAGCCGAAAGTGCAGACCATACATCTGCCGCGCTCCGAGAGAATCGACTCCCTTGTCGGATTTCCATAAATATTTTAATTCAAATTCGTCAATTTATGGATCCAATGATTGGAACATTCCCAACATGCTCACTTCAGCAACAGTTTTTTGTTTGGGGAATCCCATCTGGAATCCCCTTGTTGGAATTGTTGAAAGTGGTGGAAGACATTGTTTAAGATTGCTTGTTAAACCCTCCGAGGAAAGCACTGAAAGCACGGGTTTTGACTTCGGCCTTTGCAACATAAACCCTGAACAATGGGCCGTTCTGACCAAATCCACGACTCGTCTGCACAACTTTACTGCGCAACAGCTGCCTCCTTTTCGGCAGAGGCGAACCTTTGGAACTCGACAAGGACCCTCCTCCACCTCGGGCTGGTCGCGAAAGCTGGTTCTTTAAGCCCTTCGGGGACGGTTCGGCACATTTTGACATTTACACTCAATCAGAATTTCTCACACCTGAAGCAAATATGGATTTTGGCACAGCTTTACAGATACCGAAGAAAATTGAGGTTCCCTCTTCAATCTTAAAGGACAATGACAAAATCCTACATCTTGGAGTTAGGGCCGCTTCCCTAGCTGATGTGCTCAACACTGCGGCCAACACTCTTTGCGAAAAGCGTTCAATTGAATCCAGCTGTCATGAATTGAAACGCTTAGTCTTCCTAATCATTGAAGTCTTTAAGAGAGCGTGTTTCGCAACATTCCACTCCATGAATTGGCTAACCAGAATACTGTTTAACTCTACACTTCTTCTAAGTGATACTGGCTTAAATTCTGCTACAAATTTGAACGATTCAACCAAGTTTGCACTAAGCACCCAACAATCCACGAAGCGGACACACTCTTCAGGGGTTTGAATCCTAATCTCACCCCACAACTGGATGTCTCTCGCAAACCAAAAGAAGGTAACGTGAAACAGAAACGATTCAACAAACAACAGAAGCTCTTTCAGAGGCAAGGAAACAAGGACAACTGGACCAGATCACGAAACTTTCCATCTTCCGATGAATGGACCTCCAACCATCAAAACACTAGTCCTTTCATGGTCGAAGCGCCAATCGTGACCAAGGCAAGAACATCAGACGAAGCTCTACTCCTAATCCATGATACTGCAACTCCTCACCTGGATCAAAGGGAAAACCTTTTAACAATCAATGACAACCAACACGAATTTCCTGTAGGAGGTCGTCTTCGCCATTTTCTTCCCGCCTGGAAAAAGATCACCTCCAACGCCCAGATTCTCTCACTTGTCGAACACGGCTTTTGTCCAACATGCAAAGCCCATCCAAAGCTTGTAACCCCACCTCCTTGGGAGTTTGCTCCTTGAGTTTCCAACCTCCTCTCGCAAGAAGTTCAGGACCTTCTTTCAAAGGAAGCCATCGCAGAAAGCAGTGAACCCCTTCCACCAGGTTTCTATAGTTTCACCTCCTCCGACCAAGGAAAATGGTTGGAGTTCGCCTCATTTTCAACCTAAAGCCACTAAAAAAAAATGAACTCCCACTTCAAAATGGAGACATTAGAATCCATTTGCCACTCTCTAAAACCAAACGACTGGACACTGTCCATAGACCTTCAAGCTGCTTATCTCCACGTTCCCCTCCACACATCTGTATGTAATCTTTTTCGCTTCATGTACAACGGTAAAGTTTATGAATTTCAATACCCTCCATTCGGATTAAACGCCACACCAAGAATCTTCACCCTCGTCCTCAAACTCATTCATCAACACCAGATCCCTGCAAACGCTTATGTTGACTATTGACTACTGGAAAATCAAAATGCAGATGTTCTCAAAGACAACCTAAACTTCACAGTAGATCTTCTCACTCAATTGGGCCGTGGTTTAAACAGGCTGAAATCAAGATTGACCACTGCTTCGAATTTCTCAGCGTCCACTTCGACCTCTCCGCGACCACAGTAATGCTGTGCCTAGACCGGATCGAAGACCTTCCATCACTTTGTAGCACCTTCTTACAGTAAGACTCGTACACTCTAAAGGCGCTGAACTACCTCATTGGAAAGATGGACTCGGTAGCAAACCTCGTACCCTATGGCAGATGTATGATGCATCCCTTTCACCACTACTGAACTGACACTTGGAAAACACACCTTCAACCACGCCACGCCACACACCCCAATGGACGAAACTTTTCCAATAGAAACTCTCTTCTGGTGGTCAGATGTCACAATTTTATCCCAAACAGTATCTCTTCACGAATACACACATTGCCCAACATGAAGTCTCGGGCCTGTGGACAAGCGAAGATGAAGACCACATAAACGTCCTTGAGCTGAAAGCAGTTGTCATTGGCCTAAAACACTTCCAACACCGAGTATCAGGGAAACTAGTCCAAGTTCAAGTCGACAACACGACAGCAGTCGCTATCTATGGAAAGAAGGAAGCACAAAGTCCAAAAAACTTCACGAAGTAACCTCAGATATTTTCAAATTTTGCATTCAGATGAACGCGAAGCTTCTCTCACTCCACATCCCAGGCAATTGGAACATGATAGCAGACTCCCTGTCCCACAGCAAACTTCTTTCAGGAGAATGGACCCCAATGACATCCATTTGCGAATATTTGTTCAACATATGGGGGACCTCTATGTTGACCTATTTGCCTAACTTTCCCACTTCCTCAGTCCAGTCCCGGACGAACAAGCAAGGGCAGTAAATGCTCTAATGTTCCCTTGGACGAACCTTTACGAATCCAGTCCACCCAGTAACTTCTCCTTATAATAGCTTTTTACTGGACTGCAGCAATTTGGTTTCCTTAACTTCTCGAACTTCTTGTTGACGACCTATATGGAGACTGCCAGAAACACCGGACCTTCTATCAGAGAGGAGAAGCAGACAGTTCTACCTAAACAACAGTGCTGTAAACCTACACGGGTGGCTACTATCATCAGACTCTGTAAAGCGGCAGGAATTCTTGAGGATCAAGCCATCAAAATCGCAAGCAAACCAACCCAACAATCCACCAACAAAATTTACGACAGCCACTGGAAGAAATGGTTTTATTGGTGTAACAAACGAAACATCAGTCCCATCGATCCCTCTCTGTCTGAACTCCTGATGTTCCTCACCGACCTCTTCAACAAAGGCTTAAAACTATCAACGATTTTAGTATACCGATCAGTCCTGAACTCAGTCTTTAAAGCCGCCGGCTCAACCAGTTTTCTAGACGATTTTCGCATCTCGGCACTCGTCAAATCGTTTGCAGTAGAAAGGTCCACAACCTGACGACTCTTCTCTGACTGGGACCCTTCAATCGTTTTAAACTCTCTCATGAAGGAATCATACAAACCACTCCAGGATTGCAACCTTCACCTTTAACTTGCAAAACGGTTTTCCTTGCCACCCTCACCACGAGTTTACGCTGCAGTGAAATCCAAGCGTTATCAATAGATCCGGCCTATTGCTTCTTCTCTGCAAACTTTGAGGCCGCCTACCTAACACCTAGAAACTCTTTCAGAGCCAAAATCCAAAAACCTACCAAAACTGCACAAACCATCACCATCCTAGCACTCTCACTGATGGTTGGCGTTGAACCCAAAGGCTTTCTCTGTCCTGTAAGAAACCATACGACCCACTCCAAGATTGAGACCTTCGCCTTTTAACTCGTAAAACTGTTTTCCTGATCACTCTCATCACAAGCCTGCACTGCCGCGAAATACAAGCCTTGTCAGTAAATCCAGCCTGTTGCTTCTTTTCGATGGACTTCGCAGCCACTTACCTGACCCCAAAAAGCTCCTTCAGAGCAAAAACCCTAAAACCCTTCCAAACCATCACCATTCCAGCGCTCTCACCTATGGTTGGCGATGAAACTGAATACTTTCTTTGCTCAATACGCACACTACGCTTTTACATCACAAGAACTGACAGCAACGAAATCCGCAAAGGACGAAACCAACTGTTTTTACCCTTTAAAAGAGATTTCGGAGTAACACCAGGGTCACAGCTCATGAGCTTTGTGCCATCTCCACCTCATGGGCACTCCACAGCAACACCCCGATTCCAGAGATCCTCCGAGCTGCACCGTGGAGAAACCAACCAGTCTTCACAAGTCACTACCTCAGAGATATGACTAACTTCGCAGATGGACAGTATTACCTGGGACCCATTGTTGTAGCCAGACGTGTCGTCGTCCTCCTTAAGCACTGTTCAATGATGATCACAACGGCCCTTTGCAGGGCTACCAAATCTGAAAGGGGACCAAAGTTGCTGTTTGTTTTTAATAATAAACCTTAACGCATGCGAGTATGCAGAAAGGTATGGAAGGGTTGTGGTTGTGACCACCAATTTGGACCAGGTAATACTGAACCAATATACTGGTAATACTGGTAATACTGGACCAATATCTGATATCTACCCCAAAACAAAACTTGTTAAGGATTCCCACCAATTCAGCCATGTGAAGTCGTGATATCAAACGCCAAGCTCTTTCGCCAAGCTATTCCCACCGCCTAAGACTTCAAACGTTAAATGAAATAATTGAAAATTGCGCAGTAAGCAATTTTCAGATATTTCATTTAACCTTTGAAACTGTTAGAATGCCAAGTGCAGGGTAGGCAGAGCGTGGCTACGATCCAATGACCTCTGGGTACAAATCACCTCCACCTCCTGCACTCTAACAAACTTCAAGAGGCCGTACCTGGGATCTGGAAAGGTGGCACTGTTAATCCAATAACGTGATGCATTTAACGGTTCCACAACCTTTTATTCTATAACTCACTTATCAACTCCTTTGGCAACAACACACGGGTCATGTAACACTTTAGACCCAAAAGTACATAGGACTAACGAAAGTTGTCAACACACGTTTCCTACAGTTCACTTAGAGTAAACCACAAACGTTTTGCCTGTACTAGTCCTTAGGTTAATTAGGCCCATAGTAAGTCACCTTATTCTCTAGCACAATCTTAGGCAGCTTCAGAAGAAATCAGTTTCTGGTAAGCCAGCCAAAAAAAAAAAGAATCTACATCATCTTTGAAAATAGTTAAAAAAGTTACAACAGAGGAGAATACAACAATAGCATGGGTATTAGTAACGTGGTAAACAAAGAGGGGCTATCCAATTGTTGGAGCTTTCTGGCAATTATAACCATCTAACCTAAGGAATAAAGGGGCTTTCAACAGCAGGGCCCCAAAACGTTAAAGGGGAGTCTCCCTCACGTTGGCCGCCCAACTAAACCACTTGGGAGGGAGTGCCAGACGATAGAGGCTATTCACAATACCTCTGTCAGAAACTATTACTCTGTGGGATTAGCTTGGCGAAAGAGTTTGGCGTTCAATATCACGACTACACACGGCCGAAAAGCTTGGCGGAAATCCTTCACAAGTTTTGTTTTTGGGGTAGATTGTTTTTAATAATAAAACTTTTAACGCATAGGAGCATGCAGAAAGGTATGGAAAGGGTCGCGGTTGTGACCACTAACATCCATCTTGAATATTAAAGGGTAAAATATGAAATTGGGAAAGAGGAAAAATCAAAGCCGATACTGCTTAACGTCAAAAACCCATCAAAAAATTGTTAAATAAAATATAAAACATGAAATGAGAATGGGAAAAAAGGAAAATGAAAGCAGATGCTGCTGCTTGTCAAACCCCATCCCAAAAAATAAAACCAAACATAAAATAAAGGAGGGAAAAAAAAGTCAAAGCAACTGTTGCTACTGTCAGATACCAAAGAAATAAACAAAACCCATACATTCGAGAAAAAATAAATAAAAGCACATTATCGAGCTAAGCTCACCTGACGTACTTCTTGAGATTACATTTGGCTAATTTTATTTTTAAAACGGTTAAAGAAGAAGCTGTGACAACATCAGGTAGTAGGTCATTTCAAACTTCAACCACACGGTTAGAAAACAAAAATTTGCGGCAGTCATGCGAATAAGGTTCATAGTATTTTAATGAATGACCTCTCGTCCTACTCGTCGTATAAAAACAGTTATAATAAATATCACACAAAAACTGCATAAAAGTGAGGACGAGGTCTGCTTTTAATCTATGCAATTCAAGAGTCTGCATTTAAAACTTAAGGTGGTCACTGTAACCTTTGCCATTAAGTCCAGGTAGATACCTGGTAAACGACTCAATGTGGTCAATGTTCTTTATGACGTGAGGCGACCAGACTGGGGACACATATTCAAGAATCGGTCTAACATAGACACAGAAAGCCCACGATAATGTTTTACAATCATTGGACATAAAACATCGTTTAATCATAGCTGCTCGTTGTCGTGCAGTTTTAACGGTGTGATTGCAATGAAAGGCACTTTTCAGGTCACTTGTAAACCAGTTGCCTAGATCCTTAACCTCGAATAAGTGTTAAAGTTTAAAAATAACCATTGTACATTTGTGGACGATGTATGTTAGAAATTGCCCTGCGTAGGTTTTGCCTAATACAAATGTGTGAATAATATCACTTGTGTTGCGATTAGTCCTCCAAACACGTATCACTTCTCAAGAAGTAGCCTTTAAACGACCTTGAAACGAGGAAAGAGTTTTGTTTCTCAAGCCAAGACCGAATGTGATAGAAGTTACGTGTCTTGCCTCCCAGCTCCATGCCAGTTCTTAGCGCATACAGAGAACTTAGTTTCACTTTCGATAAAATAAATGTGATTTTACCAAGCGTAGCAATAATTCCTCTTTTAATTTTGGCAATTATAAAACAACTGGCCTTGTAGCAGAAAGCTAACTCCATAGCTTCTCTCCCAAACGACCCAAGCGGTGCAATACAAAGCGAGAGTTGCAACGTGTATAGGCCTATGTCCACATTTATAAGCCTCAGCTAATACAAATAAAAAACGGATCAAAACCATGGACTTAAAAAGCAGCTTTCCTCCAGCACTCCACCATTAGACGTCCAAAATGTTACGTCAGAAAGAGTATCCCTATACAGTGGACAATAGAAGGGGCGTGGCTTAGGTAACAGATAAGGATGAGTTCTCCCGGAAGTGACATCATCACCACTTTATCCTGGAAGTTACGTCTTCGCCACAAGTGATGTCATAGGCTATTATCTTTCTTTCCTCTCTAATGTGTCATGGTGGTGACTCAAGAGAGGAGGTTGGGTGGGTACAGCTAATGCTTATTTTCTTTTAGGCAAATAGAAACAAAATTTCGCCTGGTGGCCGGTAATTCTGTTTCTATTGCCGACGAAAATGTACATTATTTGTAAATTTTAGCATTTACAGAAGACCTCGTCCAAAATGGCAGCGGGCACCACCAGACGAGTACGTCCCTAGGGTTAGGAGTAGGTCCGCCAAAGAGTCCTAGACTTCGCACTCTATTACAAATTTCAAAACGAAAATAAAAAATAAAATGCTGATGTCGTCAAATTTGCTGACGACGTCTAATTGTACAAGCACATCATAACATACAATGACCATTTGTAATTGTCTTTTGCCTTAAAATCTGTTGTCAGCTGGTCTGATAAATGACAGTTACCCACCTGTGCTCCAAAATGTAGTACCTTTCACGTGTACTACAGAGTCTGTTTGCAGCATTTCCGACGAGAAAACGTATGGACTCAAACAAAGAAAACGCGAACAGACCCTGTCATTTTTTTACCGGAAAATGACACTAAACACTTTCTTTAACTATACTCGAGCAGGTAAGCTACTTATCTGACCCGTTTAGGCCACTTCCATCAAAAAGTGACGTCATCCTTCAGTCTTCTAGAAATGCCCCCTATGCTTCAGTGTATCGTGTGCATGTTCTCCATAATTTCTTGCAGTGTAGTGGCATGTTACGTTCTTTTAGCTTAGTGGAGATGCTTTGTGTGATGACTGACTGTCTCTACCATTTGTTAATAATTAACATAATTATTATATTTGCATGATAGCGAATAAATGCCAGGAAGTAAATACAGGAAGCACACTCACTTTGTATGCGGTCGTTTGCCCAAGGCCGTCTGAGAGAGAAGCAGCACGTTTCAGCTCCTGACTCCAAGCCAGTTTTAAATTAACAAAATAATATTTTACTAAAGCAGTGCTAAGAGCTTTAGCTTCCTGGCTATGCAGAAGCAAGCATGCAATTTCTGCTCCAATCGGCCTTGTCTCGACCAACGAAAAGCCTTCCTTATTTTAATGTTCGTTGAAATGCTAGTCCTCACGGATTGACGTGGGCTTGAACTATTCGCTGCACGAGGGATATTTTTCACGCGTATTTGCTAGGTAAAAATATACACAGCGTAATTTTTAACGTACGTTTGCCACAAAAGTAAAAACACATTAGTTCGACAACTGGCTGCATGGGGTCAGGACTCAGTACGAACGGTCGAACTAAGGATGGGATTGTGTTGGAGACTCCTCCGTCATGCCGCTTCAGGTTTACATAAATATTCTTAGTTGTGAAAAACTGCAAAAAAATATTTCTGAAAAATGTGTAAAGGATTATGAAAAGTGCATACCTAAGTTTCAGGAAAATGTTTCAATTCCAACATATTTCTTAAAAATACGGTAGCTGGACCATGCAGGAGAAGTTTATGGCACTACTCCCCCCCCCCGCCCCCCCGAAGAATCTTTTGGACCCTGTAGCAATGGGGGCGGGGAAGGGGGATGCCATTGCGTGCTAGTTCCAATAGGGAGGAATACTGTGGAAAAGGTTGGGAACCGCTGATTTAGGGAATGTGCTCATAGCGAATCGCTACATAGCGAATCACTAGTAGCAGAGCCATAGGAATGGTAAGGCGAGCAATGTACCCGCCTAGGGCACCGCCTTCCTGGAGATGGGGGGCGGCGAATTTCTGACAGGCATGTAAGTGGAAGTGGGTGGTAAAACACTTTCTTAATGGCCGGTGTTGCACACAATTTCACAAAGTACTGTTTGCCAGGCTCCGTAAACCCATTCATTCACTCACTCACTTGGCGTAGTGCTCACTTCGCAATTTCCGGATGTTTTATTAACATATTAATCGCTCTTTTTTTAATCAGATAACCGTAAATCGAAATTAAAGATCTAAAAGTAACAATCCGTAATGTAAAATCACAGTGCATATAAGGTGAGTAAGATGATGGTAATTTCATTGCATGGGAACCACGGTAGTGGAGCACAAATAAATTTTTACCGGATGGCGTGGCACACTAGTTCTATAATTGCATATTATCTAAGATTTGGTATGTAGTGAAGTAAGCCTCAATATAACATCTGTGAAATTTTTTATTTATTTTTTTGAAATAGGAAGAAGTTGGGGGGGGGGGGTACGCCACTCAGTTGGTTCGCCTTGGGCGCCAAAAGGGCTAGCTACGGCCCTGACTAGTAGGTAAAAGCTGAATCATGCGCCCACCCAAGTAGGCTTACTGCATCAGGAGTTGGAATTTGCTGTAGTGGTAAATTGGAACAATGTTTAAGCATTCTTCCAGTCACTGTCATTGGTGAGAGAAACAGTCTCTTAAATGGAAAGACGTGACAAAGTTTTTGAGTAACACTACCACCGATTGAAAGTATGCAGGACCCGGCAACATCTAACGCTATGTTGTACTGTCTAGCGCTTGCTTGCAATCCCTTGCATCAAGCGGAGTACAGCACAATGCCATTTCTTTTAACGAAACGAACAGGCCACTAGCCTCCTTAACTATTGAGTGAAAATTTGGTACGTCCTCGTGCACCTGGGAGCAAACTTTAACAGTTAAGAATATCACTGCCACAAGATGGCGCCACGGTATTTTCGTACAATTTTAAATTGGTGATAGTGCCTCTAACTGTCGGCTTGTGTGTCAAGTAGTGCATAGCTGCGGCATAATAATTTCGCACTAAACTCCTTGAATGTTTGATTATTTTCGCACATTAAGTAAAAACCTCAGAACCTTGTAATGGTATCACTCCTCATCTCTCTCCCATCCATTCTCAGTTGGCCTTGCATCTCAGCAGGCGTTGGACAGAAATCAGTGGTGAGATCGCGTGATTCATGAAGACGCTGAACGATCTCCACAAGTCAGTTAAAGTTGTAAAATTTGATGTAAGAATTAAATGCAGTAAAATCGTAAGAATTGATTAGAGAAATTATGTGTGACCAAGTCTCACCGGTGTCACTCCTCATCTCTCTCTCTCTCCCCCGTTCTCAGTTGGCCTTGTACCTCGGCAGGCATTGGACAGAGATCAGTGGTGCGATTGCGTGGTTGATGAAGGAGCTGAACGATGTCAAGATGTTAGTTGAAGTTGTAAATTGGATGCAAGTATTAAATCCAATAAAAAAAACAAGACTTGAGTGGAGAAATTTTGTGTGAGCATACCTCACTACAAACCCTTACCAATTTTATTGATATACGAACTTAAAGGTGCCTATTCACCGAGATTCATGGTTGCAGCATCTATCGCCTTCTACCGTTATTTAGTTCTATGTAGCACTTGATTTCAACAAGCGAAGGAATACGCAAATAAATTTCTTTTTACGCAACAAATAAGCCGCGTGTCTCCTTAATTATTGAATGTAAAGTTGGTGCGTCCACGTGCACCAGGAAGCAAGTGGTCAAGGTTAACGATATCACTGTCACTAGATGGCGCCCATCTTAGCGGTTCAAAATTTGCGTTCCAAAACGGCCGATATATTGAAAAAAAGTGCCCGTGATGATGTTAGGCTTAACTTTACCATTTGCTCCCTGGTGCGCGTGGACGTACCAACTTTACACTCAATAATTAAGGAGGCGCGTGGCTTGTTTGTTTCATAAAAAGAAATTTATTTGAAAGTAAGGGATATAGAGAACTAGATATCGGTAAATGAGTATAGGTGGTTCAGCCGGTCAGTTTGGTGGCAATCCCTCTTTAAATCCACAGAGTGTAGAATTCGTGTGACAAATTTGAAATGGACCGAATTCTGCGTTTGGAAATAATGTGGAGGCGACACAGAGAGAGACACCAGCACAGGAAGCTCCTCTCCCATGATTCGCACCGCGCCTCAGTAATAGCAAGGGCAATCAATATCCATGTTTTAGCAAACACGCACACACACACGCAAAAAAAAAAAAACCTCCAAATAAAAACACTTTCCCACGACGAAGTCCACTCTTCCTTAGGTGAAGAAAGTCGAGAGAATGCTTGTAGGCCAGAGGGCATCAAGACTCGACAGACAGAGGGCGAAAGAGAGGTTGTTCCATGCCGTCGTCATGGCAACGGACAACTTGCATCGCTTTGGCTTTGAGAGGGGCTGACGAGAGTGAGGCTCGCTTGCGCCACTTGGCGTTCCTTCCACCCGGGCAGAGAGTGCATGCTATTCGCCGGCGGCGCCGACACTGCCTACCCATTCCCGGCCAATCAGAGAGCAATTTCGTGAGCGTCCAGGTCCCCCACCCCCCGCAATCAGCGCGCGGGCAGCCCAGCCTAATCCGATTTGGCAGGAGGAAAGTCACGTGACGGCTCGAGAGCACGCGGGGATCAATAGAGCGAACGGCATCGGTACCGCCAGATCCATTCGCCCTTCCCCCCTCCCCCAACCCCCACGCCTCGCATTCCAGCCCCCATCTCCCACTTCCTTCCTCTCCCCACTTCCACCAATGCTATGCTACGTTTCACCCGACCGGAAGTTTATGTATGACGTCACCAACGACTCAACGGAAAGTGAAGGAGGGCCTCAACTTCCGTTAGGATTCCACCATCGTCCTACTTCTTCCGATGAGAAAACAAATGGTTGCCTAGGGAACAGCAGTTTCAAACACTTTTTCGTGAATCTGCTATTGGCGATCGGTGATCTAATTTTTGTATTTTTGGTTCCTGTAACTCGAATTTACTCAAGATTTACGAGCGTCCACAATTTAATGTCCTATCAAGAGACAAATAGTATAAATTTTATCTTTAAGTCATCTAACTTCGTGATGCCTTTTGAAATGAGAAAAAAAAAAAGGTTGAAAGATTAAAAGAACAACGGAGAATTAAGTGCTATAGGCTACTCCCTTCATTCATTGGGTTGAGAGCTATTTGCAGGACAGAAAACAATACGTTCAGATGAATAATTTCACATCGTGTGAAGTTCCTCAAGGTTCCATTTTTGGACCATTACTCTTTTTGTTCTACATCAATGAGCTACACTCAGTATCCACTTTAATTCTACCTATTCTCTTTGCTTACGTTCCCTCTGTCTGTAGGCTATATCTGACCAAACATCAAAGTTGTTGAAAAAAACTTCTGAAAAAAAATTATGAAAACAGCTACAAAAAGTGTCTCATTCACTTGTTTGAACACTGGCTATCTTTGAACAGCCAAACGTAGTTTTATGGTCCTTATGCTTTATGTAAAAGTAGCTTTACATAAAGCTTTATAAAACTTAGTAGCTTTATATTAGCTTTTTAGTAGCGTTACATAAAGCTTTATGAAACTTAGTAGCTTTTATTATTATCTTTCTAGTAGCTTTATAAAGACCATAGTAGCTTTTTGGTCTTTAAGCTTTTTGCAAAGTATAGCTTTATATTCCATCAAAAGCCCTACAATTACAGCCTACATACATCAGTGGAGTGAAATTAAAAGAATTAAGCTCTTCTTCATTTCTTGACTGCCACCATTTTTGAAATGGACGTACCGGTATTTATCAAATTTGCAATACAATTTCTAAAAGGCCAATGACATTCTAGACTTATTAAAGGACACTCTTAATTCTTAGTAGATTTCTCTTTCAGCTTTACCCTTCACTCATAAATCCATATCCAACTCACAATGCTCTAACATGACTAAACACTAATAAAACTAATAGAAAACAAAAACGAGCTCGTTTGATGTTTAAGGTAAGGTCTAACTGATCCGAAGTCAAAACAGCAAAGTAACATAAGTAAACTTTCGTGTAAGGTTTCATATACCTCAGTGTTCCTGTACTGTTTAGTCCACGTGAAACCTTACTGCTATATTCGCATATTTTTACGGTTTTTACTTTAGAACACGATATGTCTGATTGGTTCATTCTACTCTCGCTGAAAAATCGTAATCTTTACCGAACTTCATTCGTTTTGCGTTGTGAAGATAGGTTGTCCTGGCTTCTAAAAAGACCTCGGTGTGAGCATTTCTTTTGTAGTTGTTTACTTGTTTGTGCATTAAAGCCTTTCATTCATTCATTCCACCAATGCAGGGCCCCCACAACGGGGGGGGGGGGGGGCAGTTGGACCCACTGTACCCGGGCCCGGCCACTCAAGGGGCCCGTACGGCCCCAACATTTTTATGTTTTGATGACTATTACTTGATTTTTGCGTATTGTGAACTTTTTTTATATTCCCAACAAACAACAACTCCAATTCAACAGTATTGGAGTTGTGGGGGGCCCTGTGTTGAAGCTGTATGGAGCAGGAGCACTGCAGTGCAAGCTTGTTAGGCAGAGAAGTCTTTAAACGTAAGCAGCCCGTTAATGAATGAACCGATCCGTGAAGCACAATTGTGCCCATAGTGTAACCTTTTACGATTTCTGTCGGGGAGGGGGGCCCGTTATTGTAGTTAGTCACAGGCCCCTAACTTCGATGTGGGGGCCCTGCACCAATGCTATGCTGCGTTCCATCAGACCTGAAGATTATAAGGTACGTCACCAACGACTCGACGGCAACTGAAGGAAGATCTTACTTCCGTTAGGAGCAGGTTCCACCATCTTTCTTTCTTTTTTTGACGAGAAAACAGACGGTTGCCTAGAGAACTGCCGTTCAAAACACTGTTTCGTAAATCTGCTTGGCAATCAGTCATATAATTTTTTAATTCTTTGTTCCTATAACTTGACTTTGTACGAGATTTTACGAGCGTTGACAGTTTATGTGTCATACCAAGAGACAAACAGTTAAAATCGTGGTTTGGGGTCATGTAACATCGTTGATACCCTTCGACATGATAAAAAATTCTGAGTTGAAAGAGATTTTAGAACTCCCGCCTTGGTGTTTTTAGGAAAAGCCATGAAAAACCCAAATGAGGTAACTGGTTTTTATCATGGCGTCAGGCATAATTTCACATCAAACCGACGTCATGACGAAGAACGTACAAAAATTATTGAATTAAGCAGGATCGCAAGTGAACGAAGAAACCAGTCTGCTTTAAAGACTGGCCCTGTGAGAATGTAATATACATTAATCAGAGAAACGAGCCCAGACTGGGACTCGAACCCAAAACTTCCCGTATACTAGAGTTGCTAGCCTAAGTATGCGGCAAGTCCGGTTCGAGATCGAGTCTCAGTCAGCGCAATTGTGTTTTCCTTCTTTCTCTGGTTATAGTATATCTTGTATCCTAACAAGGCCAGACTGTAATGCAGATTGGTTACTTCGTTCTCCCTTTACGGTGTGATTTATTATTGGAATTAGGGGTGTGAATTTGTTAAAATGTCGTTATTTACACACTCTTTCAATAAGTATCAATATTATTGGCTTTACAACAAAGTTCGCACCCAAAATTCCAAATCACGACAAAAATACAAGTCCTTTGGCAAAGAACTAAAGGGGGAAAGCCGAGCAAAGGAGCGTGAAAGGATGGGGTGGGTGGGGGTTTTGGGGAGGGAGTTATTCGAGGTAACACTAGTCAGCCATAAAGTTAATATATTGAAACTAAAGTAGTCATTTATCGCAGACCAAACATAAAGCGTCCAATCACGGTTCTTCTGGCGTTTTCCCTCCTAACAAATCGTATTCTCTTTGTAGAATAATCGTTCGTTGCGGCGTTTTGGCTTATTCAGTCATCAGCACACACGCTTAGGGACCGTTCACTATTTATGAACGGGGGTGGGTCGGCGAAAATGAGGGGGGGGGGGTCACTAAATTAAAATATTAACAGCCAAGAGGCCCCTAAATTTTTTTTTGAAATTGCTATTGGGAGGGGGGTGGGGGTCAAGAAAAAAACTGGGGGAGAGTAAATGCACGGCAAGTTATAGATTTATTTAGGTCAGCACATTCCACAAGGTATTAAAGTAGGCCTAGTTCTTATCGTTCACTCATTTCATGAAAATGAAAATTGTAATACAAATTTTTTTTTTTTGGGGGGGGGGCACAAAAAAATCATTAACACCAAAAAATCATGAATTTTTTTTGTACTGACGACGACAATCCGCCAGCTCACCCACGTTGATAAATAATGAACGGTCCCTTAGTCATGATAATTCACACACTAAAGGCGGTATAAGCACTGAAAAATTTCAACTGGGGTTGCTTGGGGCGGAACTAGTCACACTTCCACAGATGTCAGATCAGGGTCGCTTTTTTCTTCTTCAAAATATTACTGTACAGTATGTCCCGTCTTCGTTCAACCTTACTAAAAGTTATTCGCAGTTCACCCTACAGTATTATTATTTTTGTTTTTTTGTTTTTTTGTTACAACTATATGGGGATTACACTACAAACAATACTTTCCATTATACAGTTCATTCCAAGAATTCATTACGGTAAAGTAAGGTATTAAGGATTGAAAATGGGGTTGGAGGTGAGGGGGGGGGGAGATATAGGAATAGGTAGGTGTTAGAAAGCGGACCCAAGAATGGGTGGTTGACAGGGTGCGATCAGAGTTATTTACCTTTGAACTAACAGGTCGGGAAGGTTAACAAAGCAAACAGCCTGCATTAAAGACGAGAATAAGATTCAATAACCTGAGAGTGAAAGAAAGAAAAGACAACCGCCCCGACCGGGATTCGAATCCCGGTTACTGGCCGGATGCTCTAACCGCTGCAGGATCCAGCCGACCTTTGTAGCTGTAAGTGAGAAGTCTTGGGTTCGAGTCCCAGCCGGGCAGTTGTCTTTTATTTCTTTCTTTCTCATCTTAGTGTATCTTGTGTCCTCACAAGGCCAGTCTTCAATGCAGACTGCTTCGTTTCGTTTACCCTTTACGCATAAATTTATCTTTATGTATGGTTTGGAAAAGGTTGGGTAGTGTATATAGTGAGCGTATGTAGATCCATAATTAGCCCGGCTCTGCTGAGAATCTGGGAGTATATAGGGTCCGCAGCCTATCTTGAGTTCTCCGCAGAACGAACACGGATAAACGATTGTACGTTTTCAGTAGCAGAGTGCCTTGTTGATATCCAAGATGGTTACAAAAACAATGGCGGCCATCCATTAAAGCCACCCCATCCAGGAAGACGTAGCCGCTCACATAATACTTGCAGGACTCAAGATACACCGCGCACACATGGTTACGTCAGTGCTAGCGTGTGCAATTCGAGAGCACAGGCAAGCGCAGTCAGAAAATGGCTGTTTGTCTTCAGAAAAAATATATGTATTTGGAATAATGTCCTTTTCAACTGCAGCTGTTATTCCGGTATTCCGGATAGGAAGAGGACAATTTTGATATTAAAAAAAATATATATATATATTCTTGGACCCTTTTCTCATGCCACAATTGACGATCACGAGCCCATTCCAGGGATATTCTCTTCCCGAAAACAAAAGCTTGATCCACCCTTGCGTCAATCTAGCCATTAACCCGATACTTCATCACTGTGGCAGTGATGCTTACAATCGGGGCACCTTGTCTCTGTACTTTTTCTAGGGTTTAGTACCGCAGTTATGCTATGTGTGTGTGCTTAAGTTCGATGTGAGTAGCTATTTACCGTGACATTTCCAATTACCAAAATGACTTACGTTGAAATACAGTGATCCTTTTTCCCACAACGGCAGTAAAATCTTTTACCATCCATATACGTGGCTTTGAACAAACTTCGTCCACTTTTCATTCTATTATAAAGATATGTTCTTTTTTTTTAATATATAACCAATACCGTATTAAGACACGCGCTAGTGTGTCGCCCACCAAGATTCAACGACAACATAAACCTCCAGCCTATCCAGATAGGAACGTGGTGACCAGTTAACACTTGTGTTTATCCTTAGGCAGTTTGGCTGTTTTCAGATATCTGAGGTAAAATAATAATGCTACAGAATATCGTAAACGCCAGAAGAGGAAATGTTTGCTGCCTGACGTTTTCCAGTTGGGGAAAAAAATGGGTATGAATAACATTTTTTAGTTTTTCGAGAATAGTAATACTGATTCGAGGGGCGGGTTGGAAAAATAGTGCTTGCAATTTTTTAACCTTTTCCCCCGATGGTGCTCCTCCCCTTCCTCCCCCCTCCCACCCCCATTAGATTATCTGTGGCCGCATATGTCGGTGGTGGGGGGTCTCGGGGGGGGGGGGGGGGGGGGGATAGGCATCATAATATACAGGGAGGAAATGTCTGAATGAAGTGTCTCATAAGTGCGAATTGTGAGAAATGAATTCCGGGGAATTTGACGACAAAATGAAAAACCCAGAATATGAACGAACGCGAATATGTAATAATTCGAAATGCACAGTCCGAAATCTTCGCGCGGTCTTTCCTTTCCGTGGTTGTATATTATATTTTACGGCAACCGGTAATGGACTACAACGTGTGCAGTGGACTTGATATCACTTAGACTTGATATCACTTTAACTTGATATCACTTTGACTTGATATCACTTTGCATTAATAAGATGTTCTTTTAAAACATATCCGCACTTTGATTTATAAGTTAATTACCTATGAGAAAACTTAGTGTTATCATCCTTGAATTAAAAATAACACTGAAGTCAGCAAACGCCTGGTCAAAGACCTAAAAATATCGGTAACAATTTGTCGTTTTTCAGTGGGTATTGCCAGGGTCGGCTCAAGACAATTTGGGGCCATACGCGGATTTGGTAACTGTGGCCCCCAGGGTCATAAGTGTAGCTTTAAACGCATTCCCCCCCCCCCCTATCTTTTCATTCGTGTTTGATTAGAATCATTAAACAATCATTTTTCATACGATTCAAGCCAAAATCCATTTCACTTTTTTATTACGAAAAGGAATGTGAGCCACACAAAAAGTAAATAAACTGCTGCAAAATTACAAATTACAGCCATGAAAACGGGTGAAAAATCGTTACTAACTATAACAGTTCACAAAAAACAGACAAAGAAACTAAAAACATACATCCCACAGGAAAAAAATAATTAAAAAAAAAAAACAAGAAATATGGTAGAGAAAAAAGGGGTGGGGGGGAACAAGAAAGGAATATTCATATTACTGTTTCGCGTTTCTCATAGATTGCCAACTACCGACGAAAATGCCAGCCGCTGGTGCCACTAGTTTCGGTTTCGGCTCGCGCAATGCTTCGACCAATTGACCCACATCATTCTCGAAGTTGCAAAGCAATAGCACAGATTCTACCCCGTTTCTCCCTTTACTTTGACTTCGTATGTAGAATTTTCAATTCATAATCTGTCTTCTGTCTATAGTAAGGTGTGTGCTCCCGCACCCGTGCGGGGCGGGGGCGGGGCCCTTTAATCCGGAGGCTCTACGCAGCTACGTTGCTCGAGTGCCCATTGAGCCGGCTCTGGTTTGCCCAACTTAATAGTTATTGTTAATTTCCACGATTACTTGAAGCAGCCAAGAAAAACTTCGTTTAAAAAAAAAACGTGTTGTTCGGGTTAACATCCTTTACAATCCCTATAGGTTATAAGAATGGAGGGATAACGCTTTTTGTTTTCGTTTAAATTGATTTGATTACGTTTATTTATGGAGCGTTAACTTTTTAGGGCCTTATTCTGCCCCTCAATGACTTCTGTTCAAAATTTCATTTAAATTGGCACTGTTTAACTATAGGGCCGTCACCATTACATTTTGACAGGCAGGCGCGGAGCGAGAGATTATATCTGGGGAAGGGAAGGGCACTTTCCGCGAGGTGGGTATAAAGGGTTGCTTCTGTGTTTAAATGCTCAATAACAGTATTTAATTAATAAAATGATCCAACTTCTAACAGTATAAGAACTTCATTGCTACTAGAAGAGACTGTGACAATTTGCATTGTTGTGAATAAGAGCGGTAGAGGAGAAGGGGGAGAGGGGGGCATTAGATATAGAAAGCTCCCCCCCCCTATGATTCGATTAAGCGCGCAGTCAATTAACGACTAGCATTCGCTTCCCACTGCACGAGCCAATCGAATTTTCCGCGCTGACGACGATGAGCGAATCATCAACAAGTGCGCAAGCGCAATGTATCTTCCCATTCATCATTGGCGGGGGAGGGGGAAGGGGGGAGAGGAAGGCGTGAAAAACGGCCGCGGGCAATGGAAGCAAATTTTTTCCTCATTAACTGAGTGATTATACATCGAACGTTCGACATCGTCTACCTTCAATTCGCGGTGCCGTATTGATAATGAATTTAATTGAAAAATTTAAAGGAAGTTGGTCGGGTATCAAGATAATTCTTCATCACCCTGGTAGCCTAAAGGTGAGCTCTCACAACCTGGAAAGTAAGTGTTTTGCAATAGAAAGTGGGTGGTAATATAAAGATAATTGTTGTAAATCATATAGTAGGCCTATGTAAAAGTTGAAAGGCAAATAAAATAAGGTGAACTAGGCCTACACTCTTGTTCGTAATTCTTGGTTATAATAAGACAACTGACTGGATCACTCAATGGTTAAAAGGTAGGAGGATGGCCGTTATTCGGGAGCAGGATTGTTCATCTTGGACTAGGATAACGAGTGGGTTGCCACAGGGCTCCGGCTTGGCGCCATTACTTTTTTTTTTTTAGAATTTTTATTAGACTTTTGTGATATCATTTTTCGAATTATAGATCAAAATACGCAGATGGTACCAAAACGGCAGCCGTCCTCCACTCTATCCAGGATTACTAAATGAAGCACTGATTGGCAATTCCGATTAATGAATATTGTACAACTCTTCCATTGTTGTGGCCGTGCCTTAATTTCGTGTCTGCGGCCTTGCAGTGCTGGAAACATCGGTTCTCGTCAGATCCCCGAAGTTAAGCAGCATTGGGCTGGATTGATACTCGGGTGGGTGACCGCCTGGGAATCTGGCTGTTGCAGACATAGGGCCTTACGGCTTCGGGCAGATGACCAGGAGTGGTTAACGCTCGTTAAACCCTTTTTTTAAATTTCGTGAAGATGCACGGCTGCAACAATGAAATCATTGTTGGACTAGAGTACCGTGCAATCTTACTACCATGAAGACGTGCATGCTGTACCGTGCAGTCTTACTAC
>JAHWFP010189065.1:126199-149034 GCA_023313725.1 Lithobius niger
AGGGATTTACATAGTTAAGGGATCTACTGTCATAGGGATCTACATAGATAAGGGATTTACATAGTTAAGGGATTTACATAGTTAAGGGATCTACTGTCCCTACAGAAAATATTGAAGAGTACAAACAAACAAAATTTTTTTTATTTATTTTGTGTGTGCAGTCAGCAAGAGCAGGTAACGCATTACCATGATATAAAGATTGCATAGAAGTCATGATGTGCAAAATATCCTTAAAATCAGCGAAACAAAAAAAAAACCAAATAATTCATTTCCACAAAGGGTTATTAGTTGTACCCTACTTTCTCCTATGAAAAGCCGTTGTAATCAAAACAGCATCTCCAAGCTCGTCCACCATCGATCTGTCACGTGGAAGATTGTACTATCTCCCCATTGGCGTAAAGGGTAAATCAAGGTCGCTGTTCACGAAAATGATCGTCAGTTTTTTCCTAATTACGTGCCTAGCTCGCGCTGTCGCGCTCGCTGCGGCTATACACATAACATAAGAAATCACAACCAAAAACTTATTCACCTAAACGCCACGCGCCGGAATCTAGATAGGCCGACAAGCATGCTACGATCTTCTGCGGAAGTAGGCCCGTCATCTCCTACCCCCCCCCCCCCCCCACACCCCCCCTCATAACACTGGGGGGGGGGGGGAATAGTGGGCGGTTGTAAATTGAAATTGGCTAAATTTTGCGTCTGGTTTTTCGTCGGTTTGTCGTTTTGGGGGTCTTTGGGGTTATATTGCCCCCTCCCCCGTAGCCCCCACCAACCCTGTCTATCCCCTCCAGACACTACGTAAAATGTGAACGCTTCCTTGTTGGGGCTCCCTTGGCCAGAACAAATTATTTGACTTGGGACCGAATTATCGTACGTGGTCTTTATTTTTGGGACCGAATAGTCCGGGACCGAGTTTTTGGGACCGAATTGTCCGGGACCGAATTGTCGAGGGATCGAATTGTCGCGAACCCAATCAAACACCCTACTTATAAAACTACATAAACACGCTACCGTTTCAACTTAATGAATGCAAAAAACGCTAAAGCGTAGAGTGAAAGATGAAAAGCTGCCAGGGAATAAAATAAGAAATCTTTAAAATCAGCTAACAGAAAAAAACCATATAAAGCGTTTCCACTTGCTTACGTCATTAGTTTTGTAGCCTTACACTCACCTATCAAAAGCCATCATACGGCAATGCAAAGTTAATTGTTTGATTTACAGGCGCTTGTGGGTGCCTTAAATGATTGCGTGTCAAAAATTGTTATCTGAATCTTATATACCCGTCAAAAATCATATTTTCGCCAAATTTTGACCGATTTTGACGTTCCATTGCACCATTTTAACCGGCTCGAAACGAGCTTTTCAATGGTGCACATTTTAATCCTCTAGCTCAAACTGTTACGCAGTTATTCGGCCAAAAAAAAAACATTGATTATTTGATGACAAATAGCATACTGGCAAACAATTATACACATCCGGGGGGCCGCTCGCGGCTTTTTGAGGTGGTCGCAGGGTTTTTTTCGAATAGCGCTGCTCATGTATATGTTTTAGGCTTACTGCATACTCTTTCAGCTTTTTGGTAGGTACATGGTGGCCAGTTAAATACCGGTAACATGAAAAAATAAAATGCCTGGTTGCCTGTGTTTCAATTTGCAACCTCGCCAGTAAACCAAACCTTTTTCCGTGGGCTAACAAAAAATACATCACAATTCTTCATTTCATTTTTATACACTGCTCGTAACTAATTTTATGTTGTGCTGAAGTAAATTAGTTAATGTGTAAATTAATGAACGACGCTTGCAATGAACGCAAGACGAATTTTCGTTAGTCTCTGCCTGGACACCCGGTCTGCCTTATAACATTCCGCGTGCCAAATTACAAATACACGCAGATGGTCATCGGAGCAATTACAGCGCCAAGGTCGGCTGGGGTGGTAGCTGCTGTCTCGGTTGGCTTTGGGAATAGCACACGAGACAGAATCAAGTCAGTGATTGTGTCGTCACAAACCGGAATGATTCTCGTATTTTAAAATCACAATTTATAATTTTCTAGGCTAGTGTCTTATAATTTTGCTGGGGCGATCTATTGGAATAATTAATTTTAATTTTTACCGCATTAGTCTATTAGATTTTAGATCTCATGGTGATTATTAGAAAATTAGATGTACACACAGAGATGAAACGTAATAATTATTGTACGCGCGGAATGCATCATATAGTTACGGATCGTTCTTAAATATAGTTAACAATATTCAACAGAAAATCTCCTAGACGCCACATTTTAAAACGGTTTTTTAGCAAGGGAAAGACTAGCGGTAAGTAAATAGACCTTGGGGGACGTACTTGATGTGGAGGATCGAGAAAAATGGCGCTGGGAGAAAAATGGCGCCTTTAAGTCTTACTTTGACACTCATTTCGCTTCAGTTTAATTATTGGGCGGTGGGTTGTGTAGTCGTCATAACTGTCTAACTTGGATTGGTGCCTTGCCCGTTCTTATTTTTATTTCTAACTAAAAAATTGTAAAAAGAAAATATGACCAGTATTAAAGTCAAATCTTCGTATAAACTTACGAGTAGTGATTATACACGATGGAAATTAGCTGAATTTTGATGTAATTTTAATTATGCTCGCTTTTGATTGGTGAATGTAAAGCTACACAATTTTTTTTTTTGGTGAAATTCGTTAGATGGGTTTTCCTTGTTTCTCAACGCCAAGAACTGCTATCACCGGTTACTGTGTCTACTAACAGACATTATTACGGAAAATCGTACACGACACCACAAAAATGAACTGATGCTTGTGTTCACATGAGTTTTGATGGTAACTATAGTTAATCAAGTTAGCCTCCGTTTAACTTCCTTTTTGAAATTCGCAACAACGTGTGCTCAAGAAATGTGAACTTCATCTATTTTTCGTGGTGTGATTTTTCTGAGGAAGGTGAACGGAGTCATACTTCACTATGTGTATGTATTTTTCACCGAAAATTTAAGTAAACCCAAGCGTCAGTCCATTTTTATGGTGTCGTGTATGATTTCCCGGGATAATTTTTTTGTTTCACTGATTTTTAAGGCTAATCTAAATTTCAGGTAGCCTTACACCTACGCTATAAACGACGGCGCCTGTGCTGTTTTAAGTTTGTATCTTGGTGTAGGAGGAGGGGGTGGTTTGTGTTAAGCAGTGACGGCGCTAGGGGTGGGCCAGGGTGGGCCATGACCCCCCTAAATATTTCGGTGCCACCCTACCGCCCCCCCCCCCCACCGACTCAAACACTCAGCTTATCACCAGAAAATAAAATAAATTAAAAAAAATCTTGCAGGGTAACTTGAAATCAAATGAATAAACTGAGCTTTTATGTAAAAAAATTTAGTTTAGTTTATTTATTTGTTTATTTTTGTAGCAACTTTGCAATATACAGGGTGTAACTGATTGGTCTGTACAAACTTTGAGGGTGTGGTCTATGACCAAATATAAGACAAAAAAGTCCTGTAAACATGAGTTCGGAAATGAACCACTTTTTCGTTACAGACCTCCAAAGTTCGGGGTAAAAAGTTGAAAATTTTTCATAACTTCCGTGTAAGTTTTCCAAAACAATGCAATTTGAAACATCATTCTTGCAATTAGGGGAGCTGTAACTAAAAACGGGTTCATTTCCGGACCCATGTTTATAGGATTTTTGGTCATGGACCACACACAGTTTGCACAGACCATTCAGTTACACCCAGTATATGTGGCCTAACTTTTGTGTTTATGTAGGGTATTTTACAAAAAAAGTTGACTACATTGAAACTGATGCTAGGTTCAAGTTGAATTAAACGGGATAAAAGTGTCTAAAAAGCGACTGCCTTGAAAAAAAAAGTTGTTTGCCCACTCAGTTCCCAGATGTGCCCTCTGTCGCCCCCCCCCCCCCCCAAACAATTCAATCCTGTCGCCGTCACTGGTGATAAGTGTCAGTTTGGCGTCGCAACATTACCAGTTATCAGGCTGGGAAGGGGAAGAAGCAGTGGCGTACAGACACCTCGAAGACGGCTGGGGAAAACTTATGGTAAAATTAAACAATCAGTTTTCTGAGTAGACATTTTTAAGTGCACACTGTTTAGGCCATGCGAAGTTGAATTGATGATTCATAAGCACCGCTGCACCAGTCATAAACCTCGAGGCAACGTAAAAATATTCGTTCCATAATTTTTTTGCAATAACTTTTTTCAAAAGGATCCTGAAAATTTTGCACAGCCTTAGAAAAAATTTCATAAAATGACAGAACGCCTAAAAATTCTGCAAACATCGCTTACTTGGTTTTACTGTGAAAGTCAAAAAAAAAATTTTTTTTAATGGGTATGCTTCTAAAAGGACTAGGGCAGTGGTGTCTCCCTCCTCCCTTCGTCCTTAGTGTATATGCCACTGAGGAAGGCGTAAATATGTAACCAAGCTCCACAACCCACAAAATTCAAGCTATCTCAAGAGGAAATGCAGTACAGTACGTTTCTAGAAGCAATAAAACAGCCAAAATTCAAAATAACACTAAACAAACAAAACAATGTGGACGCAATAGATGCATCCTGCACCGGAAGTTGAAGTAGCACTCGAGAAGAACTTCCGGTGAAGAACATGGCGACTCAGACTGTTCCATCAGACCACCAGACTCATGACGGAAGCAAGGCTTTGTCAGGCCGACTGCTCGCATGGCTCTAATTGTTTGCGACTAAGCATCGGCTCAAAAGGCCGGCATCTGTAATGGCATTAGCGGGCGACAGCCATCCAGCAGCCGATCCTGACCGGAAACAAAGCACGGAGAGCGAACAGGGAAAGGGAAGAACTTCATTAGGGAAGAAAGGAAGGACGGAAAGGATGTGGGGAACATAGACAAACGGTATAGAATCATGATGGGTGAGGAGGAGGGAGCAAGTAGGCCAAGTCATGTAGGTACCAATGTTAACTTTCAGGGATACATTGAAGTTTTCCTGTACCTATTACCAGGAAAAATGAACATTGTGTTTTGTTACCTAATACCAGGAAAAAGCGAAACCCAGGCGTCTCGATTCATTGGCTTCTGTTATTATGATACCACAAGAAGATAAAAGGACGGAAAGCAAAATAGGTTCTATTAGTGTTAAATAAATACAGATGCAAACCTATTTACATTGCCTTTTCGACGAAAATGTCAGACTATGCATAAGCGGAAATTGAAACCTCGACCTTAAAGACCAAAGGTTCTACCACAAAGCCATACTGACTCGGCTTAGCGGTAGAGCTTCAGCCTTTGGTTTCAAAGGTAGAGGGTTCAGTTGCCCCTCAGGCAGGCTGATATTTAAGTCCATAAGGAAACAGAAATAGGTTTGCATCTGTATTTATTAGCAGATAGATTATCAAAACTGGGAGGCCGACATGATTGAATGACTTATGTGTTCTTCAATGCGGTCTTCAGGAGACTAGTTGAATTGTTTCCAACAATCTATCCACATTATTGCAGGGCTTTTATTGAATTGAGGAATTTTCTCAAATTTCGCAATAACAAAGATCGATAAAATTCGTATTTACAAAAATCCAAACAGCAAAATCAGCATCATTTTTATAGCAATCAAAGAATCAAGTGTTATCCTTATCTTCAGATGAATGATGGAAAAATGGAAAATGTTAGTGCCTCTTCCTCTTCTAGAATGAAGGAATAATTATGCGTCGTGATAGTCCAGGTGCCACAAGCAAAAGATTGTTTTGAGGTATGAATAAAATGTTTTTAATGGTATTTGTAGCTTATGGTATGCATATTTGAAATCCAATTGATGCGACTCGGTAAACCTTGGGCAATTGTCAAAATTCAAGATGGCTGCCAATATGGCCACCGTAGAAATTCAGAATCATTTTTTAAGTAATGTTATCGTGTGACATATCACGGTTTTTGAGGCCAGAAAACAGAAAAAGCAGTTATATTTTACTTAAAATGAACTGGAGAGCCTTCAAGATAGCCTTCACAGTGGCTTCCACTATGCACTTTAGAAATCTGTAGTGAACATGGGCGAAAGAAAAGACATGACAAACATGATATTGCAGGACCAATGCTGCAGGATACTATGTTCTTGTGCTCCAGAATTCTGGACCTTCAACGAAAAAGGAATATAAAAATGCGACATTTGTGAAAGCATGAACTTGCGCTAGTGCCACCATCTATGTTAAAAAATGATGGAAGCACTACAGAGCCTGTTAACAAGTGTGTTTTGATGAACACAATGGCTGTGCCGCAGTAAGCAAGAACCACTAGTATTATCGTTGATGGCTGTGATTTATTATGGGTGGTGCACTGGCCTGCTACAGGAATCGTTAGTAACTTTATGCAGAACTTTCTATAGTCTGTTCCACATTATGTTTGCATAAAACTGATTGTATGACGCCACGTTTGCTTGCACTACGAATGAAAAAACATGTAGATATCACACTTGTAGGTTCTACACAGTTACTGCTGGAGTCTACAAGTGGGATATTTACATGTTTTTGCAATCGTAGTGGAAGAAAACTTGGTGTCATACAGTCAGTTTTTTGCAAACATAATGTGGGACAGACTATAGGTAAGGTTGCTTATAAGCTACGTGCTGTCAACGTAATTTGGTATTTGATCGCCACAAGGAGTTCATTACAAATTCATCAGTAAGGGCACCTCGAGGATAGGAGTCAAGAAGGTTCATTCGTGCAGAAAAGTTACCGTTACACTGTAAAAACTAAGCATCTTAAAATTCGTAAGATGCATCTGAAATTCAGTCGTTTGGTTGATGAGCCTCCTGAAAACCGTAAAACCATCTTAATTTAAGATGCAATGGATCTGTGCTTTGAAGATTTAAGACACCACCAGTTTAAGATGCGTCTTAATTTCAGACGTGTTTCATTTAAGATGCCATTAAACGTAAGATGCATCTTATTATCAAATGGAAAACACGCGAAATAAATGTTTTAAGATGTTTAGCTGTTTAAGACGCCATAGTTTTCAGTTGCCAAATTCATCCAGTGTGTAAGATGGTAGCAATTTCAGATGTCCACGCAGTTAGATGGTTTGTTTTTAAGTTGTAAAAGAGAGAAAGTTGGAAAATTGTAAGATGGCAATTTATTTTAAGTGGGGAAACTGGTAAAGACGGGAACATTTTAAGATGTCAACCTATTTTAAGCTACAAAACGGGGAAAGTTGCTAACATTTTAAGATATTAATTTTTTTAAGTTGTGAAACAAGCAAAGATCCCATCGTTTAAAGACGGCACAATGTATTAAATCGGAAACGAAGTGAAGTTGCCAATAATTTAAGGGGGTAGTTTACTGATTTGGAAAATAAATAAAGTTGTAGTGTTTTATTTAGATGGATAAATTATTTTTGGTCAACACAACGCACAATATTATTTGGACCTTGTGAAATACTTCAATTAAAACTCCACTCATTGTTATTAAAGGCAAACAGGAAATTAAAAAAATATAATTTTTACTCCTGTTTTCAGTATTGTTCCGTAAATAGCACGTAATGAATTCACGTAAAGAACCAT
Source organism: Lithobius niger (assembly GCA_023313725.1). NCBI lineage: Eukaryota > Metazoa > Arthropoda > Chilopoda > Lithobiomorpha > Lithobiidae > Lithobius > Lithobius niger. Next base: position 133,713 of record JAHWFP010189065.1, read on the forward strand.
GTGATACAATAACACATTAAAAATGCATAATTACTTATACATTAATTATAATAAATGCACAGCTTAGACCAAAAAAATACCCGTCTCCTAACCCCCCCCCCCCCCTTCCCATCCAACTAACACCAACCTCACACCGCCGGTTTAATTTTCATACAGATGATGTTGAACTTTGTGATGGCAATGTGACAACTTACATTTCGTACTTACAACCAAATTTAGGCTATTGGTTTTAGAGCTAACGAAAATTTGTCAAGGAAAGCTATGTAAAATTAATCGAAAATAGATGTTATGATTTACTTCTGAAAACTATACTGTACCGACTGTTGTACTGCCGAGCATAACTCCGTCGCTTAGCAACTTCGTAGGCAATGTTGCTTCGTAGACTCAATCCTGGCCTCGTCCCCCCCCCCCAATGCAATCGAGAATAGAATCACCAAGGAAATGTGCTTGTACGCTTGTCCATTGTGGCATGTGAACGATCCTAGGTATATCCTAGCAAAATTAAAATTGTCCCTCTCCATCCGGTGATAACCTTAGCAGTTGAAGAGAACGTTAATTCGACCATTTCCATTTCCTTTTCCTTTATTTGTGGCTTTTCATTTTTTAATGGCTCATGGCAGATAAAATAAGCTGTTTTTTTTTAATTTTGTGCAGGTCCACAAAATTGTATTTCCAGAAAAACAAATTTCGGTGGGGGGTGAGGTCAGTGTGCCATACTTTTTCAGGTGGGTATGAGTAGGTGTGACAAAATGTGACATGGGGGAGGGAGGTGGTCTAAATTGGCCAAAAAAAGTGTGACATACTTTATGAATAGTCCCTGTTCTATTGTCACAGAGTTTTGGGATTATTGTGTTGGGTCTTTTATTCTTTTGTTTTGTTTTCTCCTTTAACTTATGAGTTGTGAACGCTTTCAAAGTGATTGTTGGGTCCCTTTGTTAATGTGTCAATGTATTATTTTCTTAGGGCCTTAGGGACATAGGGCCTTAGGGCTTCGGGCAGATGACCAGGAGTGGTTAACGCTCGTTAAACCCTTTTTTTATTATTTTCTTACATTTTAAAAGTTTTTTCTAGGGAGGAACATTCCTGTTTTGGTGTTACCAATGACGAAATCCGTTGTAAAGTTAATGGCATAGTATCGAGCTTGTTCCTTTGTGTTTACCAGTCCCATTAGACTGAAGCCCAAGGAAAATAACAGGTGATGAACTATGAGTAAATCATCTTGGACAGTAAACGTACTACGCACGGTTTATTTTGAGATAGATGTAAGTAGTAAGTCTTGTAGTAGGTCTTGCAGTAAGTCTTGTAGAATTTTGTAGTAAGTCTTGGTTATAAGAAACGTTTTCATGGTTATGTATTAGGCAATCTTCGACCTTTACAAAATGTCACAATCGATCTTAGAACTAGGCTGGTCTCATTACTACTCGATGGAATGCTATACACCTTTCTTATGTCTGACTGAATAAAGACCTGTATGTTAGTGATAAATTAGACTTACATCAATAATTTCTGCAGCAAAACTACCTTGGGAAAACGATCATTTTAAAACGGTCTTAACCCCTTCGAACCAATGGACTTCTGCTTAGTTAAGAAGAAAATGAGTGAGAATTTACTTATTTTTTCCTTCGTCCTTTGTTATATTCTTCATGAATAGTTTTTTTTGTGTAAGTTGGATTTCGCAACTAGTACTGACATTAACAAATGATAAAGGAAGTCGCGTTGTGGGCAAAGAATATTACTTCGTAGTAATGAAGTAGAAACATAATTAAGGAATGGACGGCCATTTCTGAAGGTATTCTAGCAGAATATGGACGAACGTTCATGGATAAGTAACAGTGTGTAGCATTAATTTGGCTACGATACATACATACGAAGTTTTACGGTAGCAAAGTTTTAAACCATTGTCAGAAGGAAATCTAGTGATTTTCATTACGCGTCTTCATAATTTCATTACCATTGCGAACGAACGATAATAGTTCCTATTCACACGACGCATTTCATTTTACAAAACTTAGTATTTCGTCATATTTAATGGTTCAAATTTTCATACCGTAATATAAACGCGATAATATTTAATAGTATTTACGACATTTAAACAAAATGTGGTATGCGTGTATAAGCTTGTTTTTGCATGTGTTAGCATAAAGTATGTAGCCATACACTAAATCCTTATGGCTATTATCTAATTAATACAAAATTCGTGTTACAGATCCTAAGCTAGCTGAGCCAACATACATACAGCAATACAATAAAATTCCTGAACAGGTTTTGATATTCAAAGGACAATCTTTATTAAATCTGTACTGCAATGCACTAAATTTTAACGTGTTTAAATCTAGCAATGCTTTTGAAAAGACGAGGCCTATGTACAGTGGCGTAACTAGAGGGGGGGGGGGGCAAAGGGGCGATTCGCCCCCTCAGTGAGATTTTGAAAGCTTATTCGGCAAATTGGCCAAGTCACTTTTTCCGTAGCTGAAAAATTATTTACCGTCAGATGGCTGCATTTTGAGGCCAACTTTCATCTTAGCTAATTTATACTTCTACTGTTTCTCCTTTAAAACACTAAAGTAACAAATGGAGAAATACAAATATCAGTAAAGATAAACAGTAAGAATTACTAACTCCATATTTTGATTAAAATTCCCAACATTTCTAACAAAGTATCAGTGTTTAAAATTACAAATTTTTTTTATATGTATAATGCAGTCAGAAAAACTGGTTTTATAAAAATGTTTCCAACGGCACTTTACGAGGCCAGAAAATGCAGGAAAATAGCAAAAATGCATCAGCTTCCGAGGCTCTTATTCGGTTCTTCCTCCACTCCATTCGGCTAAATGCCTAGTGTTGCCCCCTCAGTACAAAACCCTAGTTACGCCACTGCCTAAGTAGGCTGTTAATAACTAGTTAGTGTTAAAACTAACCATTGTCCATTTAACCACTGACTCAATGCGAGAGGAACCAACTGACTCATCCCTCTAACTAAGTTGGGTTAAGTCTGTGGCCTCGATCTCACTTCACTTTGCAACTTGGGTGGAATTTCCCCCGAACCTTTAAGGATTGTTCAAGGGTGCCAGAGAAATAAGGCAGTTTGAAATCCGATTCATACTGGCTGGCAAGCATAGAACTTCAGACCCAGGTCGGGATGGACGAAAATGGCACTGGCTAACTAACTGACTGGTGCTACACCGCTGCACTCAGTCACGTCAGTTTGATTAAATTTAAAATTAGGTTAAAATAAACTTCAAGCAACCTCACCCACCATGACTAATGTAATGGGGGCTGCTTTAAACTTTTAAAGTACTAGTAAATGCCTAAAAAACCAAGTAGTGAAAATAGTTGAAAATTTGAACATTAGGCTGTACGCGTAAAATACGACAGTAGATAACATATTTCTTGGGCTGATTATACTTGCGTTAAACATTAACCCAATACCCAATAACCTTCTGCTTATTACAGTTATCATAACTGCAAGCATACTTTTAGCTTATCTGAAAATGTAAATCGAGAACATTTTAATGTATTCAACCTTACTACTAGAAAGGATTAAATCATAATCTATACAATAAACTCCTTATAATGTTTTCTAGACATTACTGGAGTTTTAATCTCATGCATGCTATATGTATCCACCCAAAACCAAAACTGGTATAAGAGCAGCCACCAAGTTTCCAAAAACGTTCGGCCTTTCAAAGTAGTGATATCATTCAACCAGGGAAAGGCCGCCAAGGTTAATCCTATTAGCCAAGTTAATCGCACGTACCAATAGTTCGAAAGTTAAATGAAACCTGAAGATTGCTACTAGCGGTAGCAATCTTCAAGTTTTCATTTAACGCCCAAAGTATTATTCCGTGCAATTAACTTGTCTAATAAGATTAACCTTGGCGGCCTTTCCCTGGTTGAATGATATCACTACTTTGAACGGCCGAACCTTTTTGGAAACTTGGCGGCTGCTCTTATACCAGTTTTGGTTTTGGGTGGATATCACAACTTTCATAGGCCTGTGAATACAAAGAATTCCACTGTCTAATAGTCACCTCTACCTTTTTTTGTCTGGAGTGTCTATAAATTTTCTAATCCATAATTATTACGTTTGCCATTACCCAGTTAGCCGTTACACCAGCCAAATGGACATGGTTTGGCTTATTGTATGCCCATGTTTCACATGCTTAAGTCTATTTAACCCTATTTTTGAGCGCACTGGATAACAAACGCTGATTTTCGTTCGCTTCACTCACTCAATCATCACATCCCCCTTCAATTGGCCCTCCCGAGGTTAACGTTAATCATTCAATCATGAACACATACTACAAACTCACGGAATGGTAAATGTTCATACAGTTCTAATATTCTGGTGGCAGACGAAGATTACTAAAAGTAATCAACTCACCAGCTGTTTAAAATTACTCGCCACTTACACTAGACTGCAAGAACAGTAAGTCTACATAAAATAAAGTGTCCGCGTCACGTTATTGAGGACACTTTTTCTCCATAAAGAACACGTTCCCACCTGTGCTGACGATGCGCATTTTGTTTCCTAATCTTCTTTCCAGCAAAATTGTCCGTTTTATCGTGGTGGGGCAGATAATTCAGTTTGGATTCGTGTACCGTAAAAATAAAAAGACCAAACCTTTGCAATAAAAGATAAAGATATTCTGTCTCTTAGTGAACCACCTATTTGCAAAAACAGTGCATTCTGACAATTAAGTACTGAAACGATAAGCGTGTAACACTTAAGCATGTTATAATCTACTGTTGGATGACAACACAAACAATGGTTACAACAATAATTTTGCACTTACGAGCCACTTCGCGGCCACGGGCTTCAAGCTGCAACCCCCATTTAAGAAAAGCCACTTCCCCATATGACGCTTTAGCTGTCTGCCGAAATTTAGAGGTCTTTATACCCTATGAGAATTAACATGGGAGTCTTGTGACACTGTTAACGTTATTGAGGGCACATTTTCTCCATAAAGAACACGTTCCCACATTTTCGTGTTGAGGTTTTCTTTGTTACTGGACCCAAGACATCTGATTCAAACGATTTGCAAAGATTTCTACCGCATGGGGAATTTACACCAGTATGCTGAAATCACGTATAAGTTGGTTTCAGTTAAAAGACACAGTCTGCTAGTGAGCCGCCATCTGACAACAATTACGCTCTAACAATTAAGCTCCAACAACAATAAAACGTCTACTTGGCGGCGACACACTAGCGTGTGTCTAGATAGTAAATCACTGTTTAGTATAGGTTATTATCCTCTTTCCGAGTACTGAGATTAACAGTTTCGAGGCCCCGCAGAGGCCGAGCCATTGTTGAGCTCAGTACGAGGAAAACGGGTAATAACCTATTTATCACCCAGTCGCGTAACACTTGAAAAGCGCATTCACTGTCATTGTTATTGCAACATCGTCTTTGTTCGCTGAAGGGAAAATCGGCATTAGGATTCCTTTTTTTGTGCAAACATTGTTGGACGCACAGTTGCATTGTCAAGCTTTCTGAGCAAAAGAACATAAGCACGATTCGGTTTTTGTTGTGCGCCTGCTGGCCCTTTGTCGATCTCAGTACTCCAGGCCAAGGATGTAAATCCCAGTACTCCAGGCCTGAGATGAAGGTATCAAGCTTGTTGCGTTGTTATAAGCATTGCTGTACAGTGCTGAGACCGTCGAAACTATAATTCCAATCCTTTAAATAAGTTAATCTCAGACTAAATAATAGTCGTTAAGTAAATATGTATTGCAGATCCCTTACGGTCATAAATAACCATTTAACTTAGATTCCTTCGGTCTTAGTGAGCAACTTAAACTTAGAATCCTTACGACCTTAAGTGACTATTTAAACTCAACACCCCTTTCAGTCTTTAAGTGAGTAACTATCTCAGACCCCTTCAGTCTTTAAGTGAACAACTTGGCTTACACCCCTTATGGCCTTAAGTGAACAATTTAAACTCAAGACCTCTTTCAGTCTTTAAGTGAGTAACTATCTCAGATCCCTTCAGTCTTTAAGTGAGTAACTATCTCAGACCCCTTCAGTCTTTAAGTGAACAACTTGGCTTACACCCCTTTTGGTCTTAAGTAAACAATTTAACTTAGACCCCTTTCGGTCCTAGGTAAACAATAAACTTAGCCCTTTCAGTCTTAAGAAAACAATTTAACGTGGCTTAAACCCCTCTCGGTCCTAAGTAAACAAGCCTGTTTAGTGGCTTGATCTAGGTATCTATCAAGACTAGCTAGGTATTTAAATGAGCACATTTGCATAACAATGAATAAGCATTCCAGGCAGACTGAACGCATCTTGAAGCATAGGACGCAGGCTAATCCATTGCGTGTCAGCAAATGAAATAAGTTCAAATCAGGCTACGACATTCATGGTAGCAAGAATTTTCAAGGAGCATTTCACAGTACTTTCTGCAACATGGTGGTGTCGTAGCAACATTCATTGGATCTCCAGTGAAGCATCTCAAATTGGTCAATCCTGTAGTGGTTCCTGGAAATGCACATAGGGCGAAAGGGAAGTGCAAGGGATCACCTATCGAACCTCCGACAGCAGACCCAAAAAAAAAAGAAAGAAAATAGAAGGTAGTATGGAACTTGAAAATTATGGGTTCCAAATAGAATGTTCAGGGCGACGAAGGAACGGGCGAAGGGTGGAAGTGTATAAGCGCTTTTTGAAGGAGAGAAGCGATGGGGCTAAAACAGTTAAGTTGTTGAGAGAGTTCCAAATAGGAATCACTCTAAGAGTGAAGGACGACCTCCGGGAATTTAAATGAAAACGGGGAAGAACAAGTTTATAACAGTTACCACGAGTTCTGGAGTTAGGGCTAAAACCAAAAAGCGAGAGTTCGAATGGTAACATGGCGTGTATAATCTTATAGGTTAAGATCAGATCGGCCCTCAAGCATCTGCATTCGAGGGTTTCAATGTTTAGAAGATGGAGCCGTTGATTGTAAGGCAGAGAACGCATCAGAAAAAGAGGAAAAAAATCTTATACCTAATGCATATTTGAAATTAATATCATTACGTCATTTAAATGAGGCCTTTAAAGCCTTGTCGCAATGGTACTGTATTTGACATCACCGTGATGCATACTATCTGGCATCACTTAGCCTACGTCAACGCCAGGCTAAGTTGCCATAACGGTTTATAAAGAAGTCCACACGTACTCAGGGATTAGGTCTGCAGAATGGATATGAACATAACTCGTACAGTGCTTTAGTGGCAAATGGACAAAACGCATGAAAGCAGTGATGATGTTTGATGAGCTAATGCGCCCTCTACACCAAGGGCTTATGGGTGGAACCCACAGAGGCCACCACGACAACTTTTCGCACTTACACATCAAGCACCTTCATTCACCATGTTGTGAATGAAGGTGCGGACCCTCTGGTTGAAGCCGTTTTGTGGGTTCTCAGCACAAACTGAAGAAAAGCCGGATTTGACAAATTGCGACTATGTTCAGTTTCCGCCTTGTCAGCCTGTGCCTTTTCTTGTGTGATAAGTTACGGTATGTTATGTTTTGTTAAGAATTGTAACATCCAATGCCACAGTATCAGGAGTACCATAAGGAAGTATCAGTAAAGACCGAGGAAGGCATATCTATGATAATACTATCCCGTGTTTCATCTCTCGTTCTGGGTGGCGACCCACCCAGCCAATTGTCGAACAACTGGTCGTTACTATTTTCAGGGACTTCATATGCTTTAAATATGCTGCATATGTGGGAAATGTTACTCTTGTTATTAATTGACCAGGGCATACAGCAAATTCGAGTGCAACAGTGTTGAAACAACCTTGAAGGGTAGAAGAAATGGCTTCTTGATGCCAAGGCCAACAGGGGATAAACCGCTTGTTTTGCCTCCCAGCTTCACGCTAATTCTCGCAAGAGCTGGAAAATTGACTAAATAATAATCTTCTGATGGCAAATGAACTGCCTTGGAGCCGGGATTTGAAACTCTTCAGCTCCTCTGCCAAGTGGCCTTTCGCAAATGATGTACTATGAAGCAAGAGCTAAACATGGATACTCCCACCTAGGATGCTATATGGTAAACTGTGTTTACCGGAAAAGCAGATCCACGATTTAAGGTGCAGCCATCTGTGATACTTCCTCTTGAGATTATGGGATGACAACCGCCATTACGGCTAAACATGGTGAGCAATTCAGTCGCAGTAACTTAAATATTATTTTGGAGAAACTTAAGTCCGATGATTACGGTAAAACACGCACTGCTACAGTTAAACTGTGATACTGTCTGCATAATATCCTAGCACAGGCAAACGTTCGAACTAATTTTCCAATAGCTATACGATTTTATAAATTGATGCAGTTTGCATCGCTTTTAAGATATACAGCGATTTTACGTTTGTGGCAACTTGCCTATAAAAGGCCTATATGCATTGTCTTTCTTACAATAATTTTGTAAATAAAATAAATAGATAAATAAAAAGGTTGTAGGAATGGCCTCTCCCGAATCTCATTCATACGAGAAAAGGAAGGAAGTTAGCACCATGTTAGCATTACCAGCATCGGCCAAGCGCCAGAAGCATTGCTGACTGTGAAGGTTTGGAATGGATTGTTTCTGTCTGAGGAGACAGTAGAACGTTGTGTTGGGCATTTTCAGTCCATCGTCGATGGCTCTGAGATCCCAGAGTCATGGCTTTTCACATTGATAGTGCCTGTACATAAGGCGGGCTTACCAAGGTCCAGCCTGTTGAATTACCGACAGATATCATTGTTGTCAAACCTGAGGAAAGTTTTCGAGCGTATGGTAGTTCTTCGCCTGGACTGGTTCCTCGAATTTCATAATTGTCTGGCTCCATTCCAGTTTGGTTACCGAGCTAATAGGACTGCTCAGGATGCTGTCATGTACCTTCTGACCGGTGTTCATGAGGCACGCATTGGCACATGGTTGTTCCCCTGTTTTTAGACATCAAAGCCGCATATGACACGGTTAGTGTTGCTTGGGTGCAGTACAGTTTAACCAAGGTGGGTGTTGGTCCGAAACTGGTTAGCGTCATCTTGGCCCTTCTGGGATTTAGGAGATTTGCAACCAGGGTTAATGGGTTCTGGTCCTGAAAGTCTAGTTCAGACCGTGGATTGCCACAAGGGAGCTGTCCTACACTGTTTGAGTCCTACACTCTTTACTGTGGCAATTAACTACATCATCATGGAGATGGGGCAATCAGCGAATGTGGTTTGCTATGCCGACGATATTGCCCTCTGGTTTGAGGGTGATGATGTATTTGCATGCTGTCATTGTGCTCAGGCAGTTCTTGATCGAGTCTCCTGTCATCTGTTGGAGATAGGTCTGCTTCTTGCTCCAGCTAAAACTAAGCTAATGGTGTTTTCCAGGACTATGAAGCGGCAGGGTGCTCCGGTGACGGTGACTGTTGACGGCATAAAAATTGTTCCAGTTTCCGTGGTTAAATATTTAGGAGTTAAACTAGATGCTCGTCTGGAGTGGGTCATCCATAACAACTGACTGAAGAGCAAGCTGCGCTCTCGTATGTCGATTCTGAAAAGGCTGGCCAGGATTGAAGGAGTTAAAAGAGGGTCGCTCCTGTCTGCCTTTCGGTCTTTTATACGGCCTGTGATGGATTACCTTCTACCCATGCTGAGCCCTTATCAGTGTCACTTGCAGTCCCTTCAGGTTGTGATCAATGTCTGCCTTCGTACTGTCACTGGTTGTCTTGTTAGCCCGCCGGTGCAGGTGCTGTGGTCGGAATGCGGTGAGCAGCCGTTGTGTGTGCATGCTAGGGAGCTGCTGGTGACCTTGAGTTTGAGAAATTTAAGTCGGGGTGGGCAAGATGTCATAGGGAGGGTCCTTTTAGACTATCTGGAGTTAGTCATACTGCCCGCACTATGTTGGGAGTTCCTGGTCTTGCCTCCAACCTCTTAGCAGAAATGGTTTCCTTCTCTCCTCGTGAAGTCTCGGTAGTGTGTCCATTCAGCCCGTGGGTGTGGAGTCCTCGTTTGTTGCCGGTGCTTTCTGAGAAGACATGTGAAGAGAGTGTTGGAGCAGGGTTGTGTGAGGTGTGCTGCGATGCCTCCTTCATCCCTGGTTCTGGTGCTGGTGGGGCAGATGTAGCTATCCCGACTCTTAAGATAGCACGTGCGTTCTAGCTGTCTCATGTGTCATCCAGCGCCATGTGCGAGTTGTGCGCAATATCCGTAGCCATTGATGAGATTCTTGAGCTGGGGCTCCCAGCGGCTGTGATCTGTACTGACTCTATGCCTGCTTTGGCAACTCTGCGTAAAGCCGTAGCTTCTTTGGATATGGTTGACACCTTGATCTTCTCAATTTGCAAAAAGCTGTGGATGGCACTTTCATGTGGCGTTCTTGCCTTTCGGTGGGTACGGGGCCATGCTGGCCATGTGGGCAATGAGCAAGCCGATGGTCTAGCCAGCATGGCTCTGCATGCGGTTGTTGAGACCGTGCGGATTGTGTGGTAACCCAAGTCACGGCGTGGCGTAGTGGCTTCTGAATTTCTGAAGGTCTGGAACGATGAGTGGAGCTGTGCTGAAACTGGGAGGAGCCTGTTTGAGGTACACCCCACCTGTTGCTGGACATCCGTCTTGGAAAGCTTCACGCGAGCAGTTGCACAGATTCTGTCCCGTTTGCGTACTGGGCACACCCTCCTGCGTGCTCATCAGTTTCGGTTAGGGTGGATGGATTCCCCTCTATGCAGAGTCTGCTTGGTTCCCCTCACACATGATCATTTTCTCCTTGAGAAGCAATGCAGGGCATTATGGGCGGGCCTGCCAGCTCAGCCGACACTTGCCAGCCTCCTGTCCTGCTCTAGGGCCACAGTGTATCTACTGCAGAGGGTTGTTCGCTTTGTAAAAGAGACGGGTGTCAGACTGAGACCGAATGAGTTGCCCCCTCCCCTCCCCTCCGGCTGTAGTTGCTGAGCTGTGGACTAAATGAATTAGTTTGACTAAGTGTGTGTAATGGTACAGTGGTGTATTATTATGTCATGGTGATGGTACGTTTGGTGTATTAGTATGTTAGTGTATCGATTTTAGCAGGGAGTGCATGATTGCGGGTCCAGGCTCTCTGGGTAAATCAAATCAAATCAAATCAAATCAATATATGGTCGTTTACCAGACAAAATGTTGGAGAAACTATTCCGAGAGTAGGGTAAAACACCCATAGCTATAGTTAAATTGTGGCACTGTTTGCAAAATGTATCCTAGCACAGGCAAAAGATTGAACTAATTTTCCAATAGCTGTTCGATTTTATAAATTGATGTTTGCATCGTTTCAAAGAAACACAGCGTTTTGACATTTAACCTTTGTGGCCTAATATATGCGTTGCCTTCACTGCACACCACAGGAGAGATTACGACAGATATGATGAATTATGGGATGTATATCTCACGAATCTCATTCATGCGAGAGCAGAGGTGAGAACGGTGTCAAGGTGTGCACCATAAGCGTTGCCGTAATTATTTCTTCTGGTTTTTTTTAAAATTGTTTTAATCTGAATTTGCTGTGATGCTCTTTGTAGGGCGTTACGATAATTCTGTAAATAAAATAAATAAATCGATTGTAGGATTGGCTTCTCGCTAATCTCGTTCAGTCGAAAACAAGAAGTTAGCTGGCACCATGTTGGCGTTACCGGCGTCGGCTAAGGACCGGAAGGAGTGCAGATTGCGATGGTTTGGAATGCGTCGTACAGTTGCGACCCCCTAGTTGCAACCTCCTGCTCCCACGCCCTACGGGATTGGGAACTATATAGGCATTCATAAGTTCCTCTTCTGCTAACGGAGTTATAAAAAGTCAGCAGTGGTAAAACATCGCATAAAAACTCCACTCAACAAGGTAAAATACATATAAAAATGTTACCAAGAGCAGAACTAGAATTAATCGCTGGCTCACTCTCTTCACTCTTACCAATAATTTATAGGCTGTTCTTGCTCTTACGTAGAGATCGGTGGGCTTCGATAAATTGGTGCAAGGTGTAAAAAAAGAGATGAGAATTGGTGAAACGGTCGGTCAAATAACAGCATTTTTTGGTTTTTACATATATGTATCCGTTATTATTTCGTTGATATCGACAATAATTTAGTGACTCAAAAAATAGAGTTAATTTTCCCTTATTGTTGTGACGCTCGTAATTTCCACGATACGACGCTTTCAGATAAAACAGGTTTCGGTTTCGCTGCGTGTTATCGCACATCAAATCGTCGATAAATTGGATTTTTTATATTTTAAATACTTCTACGTAAATACCTACACACAAATTTTATCAGTAGAGACTATTTTTCAAATACCTATTTATTCCATTTATATTGCAGTTTTCAAAAACACCGCTAGATGGCAGGGTATGTAAGATAAGTTGTGTACACTTCCGTTGCTAGGGCGATGGCTTGGTTTCAAATTTAAACCATTCCATTTAACCATTGAAGTTTAAGCTAGGTAAGGGAAGACTTTAACCTGCAAACGCGTGTAGTGACGTGCATCGTGATGTTACTGCAACTGTACGGTAAACGTTGCAAACTGTAACAATCAACGTAGCATTCTCTTGCTTGCGATGCGAGCACAGACTTGAGTGATGTTCTGTAATCTGTGATTGTCGGTATCATCTGCTAGTTTTAACGTATACTATTTATAGATGTAGGTTTGCTCAGCTAGCAAGCTGTTGTGCTTTTGTGGATGACATCTGGCCTTTAAGTATTTCAATGAAGCCAGTTCCAAATGCGGGTTCAGTCCCACATACGACGACCACCTCCACCAACCAGTAGTTGTTCTTTAAGCATACAAGGCAGGTTTTTAATGGGGAAAGTTACTGATCCTTCCTATAGGGACCTTCTAACCCCTAGATCACAACCTTTAGACAAAAAAAAAAACAGCTTTTATTGTGGATGGTGGGGTTGTGGTCACATGTGGAACTGGCTACGAATTGGCTGGAATTTCACCTGGCAAGGAACGAGTTTCATGCTTCGAATGTCTTCCAGAGCGTGTCTGTGGAATACAGCTACAAATATTGGGTAGTAACTGCTACTGTTGCAGTGCAACACTCGTCTTTGACGTGCCCACGTATTGGTGTTCTAACAACAGTTCAAAAAACAAATCGCCCATTGTACCTATGCTAATCCAGCGTAGTAGCCATTCTTATATTTGAGCCATGGAACTCATTACCAGAATCAGCGGTATCATCAAGTACAGTTCGGGGCTTCCGCAGATTTTTTACACAAAATCTTGTGAGATTTTTACGGCGTAGTCCTGAATTGTTCTAAAATGCATTTCGGGTCCCTAAATTTACATCCCTTTCCACTGGGCAACGTATCTATGCTCTGTTTTTTTTACTCTTTTTTTTTTTTTTTTTGTTTCCTCACGCTGTTTTAAGATTTTGATAAGCTTTTACAGTAATGATGGGGTACCACTTAAACAAATTGTTTTAAATCATTTTTCTGTTGAATAACTTTTAGTCTTTATTTGTTGCTTAATGTAAGCGATTTTTGTTAAGGCTTGCTGTTAGTGACTATTCAGTCCTTGCTTGTCCTGTTGCTCAAGCAACAAAGCTTATTATGTTATAGCATCATCATAACTTGTATAATTACTTCCTACTTGTACTTCAAGTGCAAAGGATAAAAATGCTACAATGAAAGTGGAAGTGGGAAGCATCAACAGTGTGTATTGGCAACAATCCATTGAAGGATAAAACTTTGCAACCCTGCTAACAATCAGTTCCACACTAGTAGCTTTAGCATAGTTGGGATTATTTAAAGAAGTAAAATCTAGACACACGCTAGTGTGTCGCTGCCAAGTAACAGTAGTTCATCCGATTGTAGACATGCGACTGTTAAAAAATTATTGTTGGCTTTAGGACTTCAGGCACATGACCAGGAGTGGTTAATGCTCGTTAAACCCTTTGAAACCCTTTGATGAAAAAAAGGCAGCCGCACTAGCAGACTGTGTTTTTTAACTGAAACCAACTCGTACCTGATTTCAGCATACTGGTGTAAATTCCCCATGCGGTAGAAATCTTTGCAAATCGTTTGAATCAGGTGTCTTGGGGTCCTGTAACGAAGAAAACGTCAACACGAAAATGTGGGAACATGTCCTCCATGGAAAAAAAGTGTCCTCAATAACGTTGAATTTGTGTTGCTGTTGACTAGTAACTAGTCCGCAGTAGGGATGTGCCGATTATCGGATTCATGTCGGTATTGCTAGTTATCGGAGGCAATTCCGATATATCGGTACCGCCGATGTACACCTCCGATGTACTGTATTGAATCTCATATAAGCCGCACTTTTTTAGATGTATACAAAAATGACGATAGCTTTGCTAAATATTGACCGATTTTGACGTTCAAATACACCATTTTAACTCTTTTTTCGCCAGCTGTCCAATGGTGCAAACCAGAAGTCATTAGCTTCACCCGTTTTGATGTTATATATATAAAAAACCATTTAACTTACATTTTTCAACAAACATGGCTTGCAAATAGATAAGAAAAACTGCTGGTCCCGGTATTTTAGAACTAATGTATCATAAAGTGCTCGTCTGTTGATTAATCAACATTTTCATATCTTTACAATTATACAGAAAATATTTGGTTCCATGTACGTTTTTTGTGGGGTAAGTCTCAGGAAAATGGCTACAAGGAAAAAAGCTTTGTACTGCAAATATTTTAATTTTCTTCTATTATTTTTATGAGGTTACATTAAATACAAGTTTTTTTCTTGCAGTACATCGGCAGCAGAAACTGTATCACACTTTCATTTTTTGCAAAATTATCGCTATTTAGTGTTATTTAGTGTTAGTCAATATCGGCAGTTATCGGCATTCCGTTTTAACAGTAGTCGTTATCGGTACATCGGAAAAAAAGCTACATCGGCACATTCCTAGTCCACAGGCTCCCATGTTATTTTTCATAGGGTATAATGACACGTCTACAGTTGATTAGGTAAAGTTCGCAGGTCTAAATTTCAGCAGACAGGTAAAGCGTCATATGGGGAAGTGCCTTCTTCTAAAATGGGGATTGCAGCTCAAAGCACGTGGCCCTGAAGTGGCTCGTAAGTGCAAAATTATTGTTGTAACCATTGTTTGTATTGTCATCCAACAGCAGATTATAACATGCTTAAGTGTTACACGCTTATCGTTTCAGTACCTAATTTTAAAATGTCACATCGCCTATTTTGAAAATTCGAGTCCATGTTTACGTTTTGTACGCTTAGATTTCAAAGTAAAGGGTATTTACCATTCCAATATCCTTACAAATTTTCGACAGTCAGGTTTTTCTGGAGTTGGAGGGGTTCATCAGGCTACCACACCACCGTTTACTTCGTCGTGATTGTTCGTCTGCTGCTATCGTTCGTGT
>JAHWFP010189065.1:156047-212318 GCA_023313725.1 Lithobius niger
CCCCCCCCCCCCCCAAAAAAAAAGCTATACATAATGACCGGTCCCGAAGCATGCCTCCTTGAAATCGCCAATAAATTAATATACGTAACATAGTCGGCAACGATAGGACGTAAATTTCGACATCAACACATAATAAAGACCCCCAGAATCTTTTATTTGGCCAACTTTGTTCAAATAAAACTAACGTGTGGGTATTTTACCGCAGCAACAGACAGGAGACATTGATGATCATAACGTGCAGTCATCTGCGCCAGTGTTTGTTTACCTCTAGTCGCTCCATCTTTGCCTTTTAGCATTTGTACGATGTGTCGCATGGCGCGGCTCCGAAACATAGAGATAGAGAGAATATATACTGTTACGAAATAAGTATGATCTAGCGTCGGATGTGACGTCATGCTTGTTTCACAGAGCAATGCGCGCCGCGGTCGTGTGAACTATATTTTAGCGCAGTTGACGTATGAGTAAAGCGGCCAGGACGGAGGGATTTATGTGCCTTTAAGTTACCGGTACGCGTTCCATACATGTGTATGAGGATTATTGGCCACCCAATGATAGAATCACCAAATGAGCCAACAAGAGAAAGTAAAGTTAACGACGGAGGAAAAAAGTAGGGTGACTTTGGTTGTCGCAACCAAACTTTATTTTTTAAGGCTTCAGCTATCTGTATAAATGAGTTAACGTGTTTAAAATGATGGGTTTGGACCTGTCATCCATCCCATGAAAACAAAGATTAAAGATTGTTGGCATTTTAGAAGCTACTGCTGAGGAAGAAGCATGCAGCAGTTTCGAAAATTCCAAAAGTCTTTGTTTTCATATACTGTGTGACAGATCAAAACCTGTCATTGTCAAATTGAATCAGCCCCCAAAGAAATATGTGTGTGCTCAATTAATATGTTTGTTTATCTTGCAGTAGAGAATGGGCCAGGTCCAAAACCTCCAGTTGACGACGACGAGTGGTACAGGCACTGGGAAGAGATGGAGCATCGCTATACTCCCGTTCCAACACCGCCTCCACCCAAATTAAAACCCAGCCTTACAGAAAATTTTCCACCGCGTCAAGCGGTAAAATTTTCTTCCAATAAGAATAAGAAGATTTTTAAATCTCCAACGCCGACGACTGTTTTTCCCTCGGAAGACATCTGCTCCACTCCCTATGCCCAAACTTGTACAGACAAATTAAAGCCGTACGGAGGTGTCAACTTGTCTGACACAGTTAAAGAAAAGATGATTTCTGACACGAGGCAACAGGAGACCGTTGATCCAGGTAATTTGTTCTTTATCAGTGCCATTTTCATAGAGTGACGGAAGATCATGTGTAGAAGGGGGAGAAAGGCCAGCAGATACGTGGTAAAGGTTTTTGTGGGTAGTATTTTTTTTTTTTTTGAAGAATGGGAGCCCTGGTGTGGACAAGACTTAAACCTGTAAATTACTTAAGGTTTGGCATATTTTGTCTTATCTGTATGATCTTCAACCATTAATTGATAGGTGTAACACACATGCTTTTTAAGTGTCATTTTGTGCATTTCATGTTTTAGTAGTAGCACATTAATTGCTAGGTAATTTATCTGAAATTCTCCCCACACCCACAAATACTCGTTAGGCCATGCAAAGTTAATTGTTTGGTATACAGGCGCATACGGGTGCCTTAAATTATCTGAATCTTCAGAATTCGAGTTATGATTTCAAGAATCATTCTGATATGTACTGCTCATAACTCACACTGAACACAGTCACTGTCTTGCTAATTATCAGTTGCTAGCTGCCACCCTCTTCAGGAACTTCGACGAAAGTTTTCGCTGGTCACTCGGTGTTTTTACATCGTTTGCTTTCCCAGCGATAACTTTTGTCAAAGGGCTTGAAGAGGGTGGCAGCTAGCTGCTAAAAATTAGCAAAACATTGACTGTGTCTTCAGTGTGAATTTCTTTAAAAACATCGTTAATTTTCGTACTGTGAAACGCCATAATGTCAACAAAACTCGGAAAAATTCCGGAAAAAAATTACCGCACACTTTCACAATCAAAACAACAGCTTTGTCCTGCGAATTTTCGATAGCTTGGGCTGCTATCTTCTTCGGGCCTCAAGGAAATAGTTCGGACTTTCTACATTTTCCACTCAGTACGACGAACTATCGCATTTGAAATACAGGAGGCAACATTGCCAGCCAAATTCAAATGCGATAGTTCGTCGTACTGAGTGGAAAATGTAGAAAGTCCGAACTATTTCCTTGAAGCCCGAAGAAGATAGCAGCCCAAGCTATCGAAAATTCGCAGGACAAAGCTGTTGTTTTGATTGTGAAAGTGTGCGGTAATTTTTTTCCGGAATTTTTCCGAGTTTTGTTGTCAGTGTGAATTGTGAGCAGTAAATATCAAAATGATTCTCGAAATCATAACTCGAACTTTGACGAAAACATTCAGAGTAGAACAACGAACAATTTTATCTGAATCTTGTTTCACCTGCTAAAAAATCATCATATTTCTGCCAAATTTTCACCGAGTTTAATATTCCAATACACCATTTTAACCGGCTCGAAACAAGCTTTTCAATGGTGCTAGTTACCAGCCTCTAGCTCAAACCAGTAAGAAGTTATGCGGCAAAAACTATAAAAAAAAAAAACACTGAATACTAAATGACGAATACCGGTAATTTAATAGCAACTTTTTTTAGGCTTATTACTTACTCTTTTAGCTTTGAGTTAGGTTATGTCGAAGAAACATGGCCAGTTAAATAAAATATAAAATAAATAAAATGTCTGATTGCCCGGTGCATCAATTTAAAACCTCGCCCGTAAACCAAACCCATAATCTGCACCATAGATCTTCTTCATCATCTGGACTTCAGAATAAATTACAAGAAATCAAGATTATCTCCAGCCCAATCCTTTCGCTTTCTAGGAACTCAGTTCAATCTTTCTGCAGCAACAATCATGCCCTCACTAGAAAGGGTCGAAGATCTGCTTCAGTCTGAACATTTTTAAACCGAAAGGCGTACAAATTGACGGAACTAAGCATCTTAATAGGGAAACTAGATTCGATGGCAAACCTAGTATCATACGGAAGACCCTTCGCCACTATCGCATAAGACATCTGGGGATCAAGCCAACATCCTGGTGAATCGTACCACCCCATGGACGAAACTTCCCAACAGAAACTCTACTTTGGTGGACTGATGTTCAAGTACTATCGCAAACAGTGCCACTTCACAAACCCCAACCAGATCTATTCCTCTTGACGGACGCAATGACCGGCTGGGGAGCTCACATCGGAGATCAAGAAGTATCCGGCTTATGGAAACCGGAGGACATAGATTACATCAACGTGCTGGAACTCAAGGTGGTCTTAAATGCCCTCAACTTTTTCCAAGACATAATTTTAAGGAAAGTTTCTAGTTGCCTATCCATTACCTTTTTTATTAGCATTCTCTTTCTCAAATGCTGTTCAAACTAGAGAAATTAAAAATGAAGAGGTCCTTCCGTGTAGCTACCCACTGCGCAGGTTTCCTGCACAGCCTCCGTCATATAAAAGTCGGAGCGGCTTTGCTCACCTTTTCTTCTCTAGCCGCCGATCTGTTCACATCGATTCCGCCACCGTTCCTCGAGCTCTTGATGCCGCCGATTCCATTGCCGCGAACCAAAAGAACCCCTAGGGACAGTTCTGCGTCCCGCACTCCTCGATCTGCATCCCCAACGCAGGTTCCACCTACCGTGGACAACGTTGAAATACTGGAACTTACCACGGAGCAGGATTCTTTGGAACAACCGCTTCCACCTCCGAATCCTTTCTTCTCCGAACCTTCGATTCCGTTAGCTTGCGATGCCGCAGCTACATCTCCGATTCCTTGCAGCCAACCACCCCCGGTACGGAACCTTCGATCCCTTTCCGAAAAACGCTCTCGCACCAAGGAACGCTATGCCTGCCTCAAACTGCAACTCAAGGCGCGGAAGGTTGCTGCCAAGTTGGCCTCCTCCGTCAGTGCGCAGCTTACACCTCTCAACTTATCCTCGTGTTCATCACAATCCTCAATTACCGGCCGATCCGCTACCTAGCAAACCAGCGAACCACTTACCTCTTCCCAAGTACATGAAATGATGGATTCTTCTCTTCAAAAATTTAAAGGCAAAGCGCCAATATCAGACTACACGTCGACATGGCTTGCTTTGGTCCCTAAGCAACACCGATCCTCAGTATTAGACGCGGGACCTTCTAGCGCGACTGTCGATTCGCCTCCGCATCCCAATGTGCCTACTTCTCCAGCAAATTCTGCCGTCAATTGATCTGTCAGTACATGAAGACTTCGATTCCTACTATTCACTAGACCCGTCTTTACCTGACCGCGATCCGCCTTTCCAGGGAGATCCTGGTCCCTCCGAAATCCCGCTACCGGAATTGTTAAAGACAGTCGACAATCGTCCCTGACTGTTTTTTGTATAAGCCCTCTCCCAATAAGGATCCGGTATCCAAGAACCGAGGCCTCGTCACTGGATTCGGCTTCGGTCTTCGTGACCAGCTTCCGCATCAACCTCCCGGGCTTGGTCAGTCTACCACACTCATTAGAACGCTCCTTAGGACTGGTGGCGTCCTCCTCAGCAACGGTTCCCCACTCGAACTGGATAAAGATCCGGCTCCGCCTCAACCAGGCCGAGAAAATTACTTCTTTCGTCCTATCGGGGAAGGCACGGCCAACCCAAGGAACTTTGATACTTACCCTCAATCAGAATTCCTCACCGCAGATACCAAGCTAGACTTTGGATCAGCTCTTTACCTTCCACGACATGCTGCAGTTCCCGTTTTTGTGCTCCGAGACAACGATCGCATCCTTCGACTAGGTCTCCGCGCCGCATCCCAGGCCGATGTCCTCGGTACCGCAGCCAACGCACTATGCGAACGACTCTACACCGATCCGCCTCTGGACGACACTTGTCAACTAGCATTTCTTATCAATCAAGTTTTTAGGAAAAGCTGCTTTGTGACTTACCACGCCATGAATTGGTCAAGAGGGCTCTTTTTAACTCCGCACTCCTCCTACGAGAAGTCGCTCTTAACACAGCGCCAAACCTTCAAGATTCCACTCGTCATCTTCTCTGGAATCAGCCAATCCATGAATCCGAATCCCTGTTCCGAGGGTTAATCCCTAAGGTAGCCCCACACCTGGATATCTCACATAAACCTCAGTATAACAGGAATGGCCAGGTCCGTAGTCGACGTTCCGCACCTCCTTCTAAACCCGATCCACCTAAAGAGGATTGGAAGGCTAACAAACCAGACCATACCCCGGTTCCGCCTCCTCGTTCCACATCGCCCTTTTCATCACGATCCCAGGGACGCGGACGTTCCCTGGGTTGATCCTCCACCCGAGATAGAAAGCAGCGATCCGCCTCCCAATCTCGGCCCAGGGGCCGAGATAATTACTGACATTCCACCTCCCGCACAAGAAGTGAGTGGGACGTCTTCGGTTCCATGCCCAAGCCTGGCAAAGAGTAACCTCCGAGCCCGCGATCCTTTCTATCTTCAAGCCAAAGTTTTTACACAGACCACTGGTGCAAGATCCACCTTGGGAACTGGAATCAACTGGAATATGCGTTTATGTTATCAGTGGCTCTTAAGGTGTCTAGTCTAATTAATTTTGGATTTAAGTTAGTATTTGCAATGTTTATCATATCGGCATTAATTTGAAGTTGTACTCCTTCCTTTAATTAAGCCTATTTGCATAGTTTACAGCAAGTAAAGAAGTAATATTTTCTGTGTCCGAAGAATCACATGATGTCTTTAGTAAAGCTCCATTGCAATATCAAAGTGGTGCATATATGATGTGGCCATGCATAACCTTCACGAAATTCATGGTGCTTGCCATGTGATTGACTTCTAGACGTAGAAGTAGTGAGTGACTTCTATACTTAGAAGTAGCTATGTATTATGAGCCTAACTCACGTAACCTCGGACCTTTTTCTTACGAAATCTGTGCGAGAGGGTGCGTGCAATTTTATTTTTTTACTTTTTGGCCTTATTTTACTATATTTTCGGGAATACAAATGTTTTGCAATAAGTGGCAGATAGTGTTTTAATTTTTTTATTTTTGATAAAACAAAGAACACTAACTCGTAATTATGCTTACTCGGTCCATAAAAGTATTTAATGACAAGAATGGTAATTTTGTATTTTTGTGTCTCACTAAGGACCTTTTAACTGCCATTACATCACATTTATTTTTATTTATTGTCAAAAATAGATGCGTTCAGGCCTGAGAAAAATATTTTTTTAATGACCTAAGGATGTAAATTGTAAAAATTGGATCGTACTATTGTTACTGCTCATTTTCTCATTCTTCTGACCCTGAATTGTTTTTATTTAATTTTGTCTAGATTAATTTACTTTTATTTCAATATGTTTTTTATTTAAATTTTTCATTCAAACATTTTTCTTAAAGGTTATCAGAGGTCGTATTTGCCAGTCCAACACAGAGGAACTCAAACACCACCTAAGTGTTGGGCAGCTCCCCGATCACCAAGGATTGTGCGAACAGATCTGTGCGAAACTGTTCCGGCTACGGCACCTATAGATAGACCTAAAATGATTCCATATGGCTGGGCTAGTCAGAGAAATGTAGGCGATAAACGAACATACAATATATATGCCCCTACTGGAAATGTAAGTAAAATAACACTGTTATAACTGTTAATATGAACATTCGAATTTAGACTCAAAGGCGGACGAAGTTAAAAGATGTAACCAGGGTTCAAAACAAATCTTGGAGCGTCTGAAGAACTGAGTAGTTGTCGAAAATTAGCTGACACGTGAGTGTCACCGTTTTTGAAAGTGAGCGTTTCTGTGAATTTGAACGTTAATTTGAGTGATTTTCAGTGTAGCAACTAACGGTTTTTTTGGCCGAATTATATTGAATATAAACGAAGCAGAAGTAGTTAACAACTGGCAATGTGATCATATTAATAAGAGAAATTAAGAAAAAACATTTGCCCATTATCATACATTTACCAGCCGGAAGTGCTAATGTATTTACTTTAGTCACATATCCTTAGCTTTTGATTTAGCTTAAAAACTTCCTCGAATATCAGGATCATCCAGGTCTTATTCCACAGGGTTGTTAGAAACTCGTCGCACTTGGAGCTTGCACAGTCACATTTGCAGTCTACAAAAGGAAAATATCTTAAGCTAGGATACCCCCCGGGGCTTCTAATGAGAATGATAAAGACAGCCATGAGGATGCGCCATGTGAAGAAAAAGAAAGAAAACCAGAAGGGAGAGCATGAGAGAAAAAAAAAGAGTAGGCCTGACGTACGTGAAAGGAACGAGTGATAGGGTCGACAAGATATTGAAAGAGGAGGGATTCGACACGTACCTTAGAAATGGTGACAATCTAAAAGATGTGCTCCAAAATAAACGAAGAGTGTCAGGCGATGGGAAGAGATATGGTGAGAAAAATGAAAAGAAAGATGTCTTGGCCAAGATCCAAAATACTAGCGAAGGAGTATATCGGGTTCCATGTGATGGGTGCGATGCTGTGTAGTGTTTATATAGGTGAAACGAGGAAAGGTGTCCGAGCAAGAGTAAAACAGCATATGGCCAACACACGGAATGGAGTGAAAGAAAACAGCATTGCTACCCATTACAGGCAAACAAAAACATAAGATAGGATGGGAGAGAACAGCCACCCTGCTAAAATCAAGTTCTCCTTTTGACAGACATCTGAGAGGACTGGAGTCGCTCGCAATCCAGCAGCATTTAGGGAGAAAGGTGCACCTTAAGAACGCACAGGGCCCCTCAAACCCGGGAATCCGTTTTCTCCTGAGAGCGGAATTTTCAAGTATTCTTACAGTTCAGTGGGACAGTAAACCTAACAAGTACCGGAGGCCACGCTATTTTGGAATGCCGACCTCAAAACATGAAAATGTAAACAACCGTTTTCGAGAATGTAGTAGTGCCTGATGAGGACAGACGTTCCCATTGTGTCGAAATTCGCAAGGAATGCTGGTAGTGTATTCTTATTTCTGAAATTGTGCTTATTTTGGTCCTGAACTTTAAAAAGTGAGATGGATTTTCAGAGTAAAAACCACTACGGAATTTTGAAAGAAGTGGCATTGTAAGTCATTATGCTTACTTCTTTCTGAAGTTACTTTGTTTTTAGCTAGACAGCACCTTGGTTGTCTACTTTCACTTGAGTGGGGGTTTCCATGAACATCCCCATTCCTACTTCATTTAGAAAGTTCTTCAGCCACAACACTTCCTTGGTAGCCTGGCACATTGCGAGGTTCTCTGCCACCACTGCAGACAGCGCTACTGTCGCCTGCTTTTGGATCTTGGTCGACAAGATCCGATGCCCAGTCTGCGTCAGAATAAAACTGAACTTTCTCGTTTGTTTTACGAAAATGTAGCCCTGCAATTTTTGGTCTTCTGCACATATCAGAGGATGTGTCTCACGCCACGACAGTCACTTGGATTCCTTGCTTGGGTTGTGGTTGAACTGGCTTACGTACACAGTTACAAAGAAGAGATCCGGTCTTGTGCCGTTCACCAGCTACAAGAAGCTCCCGAGAACTTCTCGGTATGGCACATTTTCTTGAGTAGGTGGATCATCTTCTCTTTTAAGGAACTTCATACCTGGATCCAGGGGAGTTGACACCGGCTTGCAGTCTACCATGCCAAAGCTTTTCAGGATCTCTTCGGCGTATGTGGTCTGGTCTTGCTTGTTCTACAAGTTGGAAATGGTGTACGGGGTAGCTTCCCCTTCATGCATGTCTCGCATAGACGGTTCCCTATTTTGTCGTCTTCTTTCATTTCCATTTTGTGTTCAGTTCTGGTTAGGCTTCGTACTGCGGTTGGAGCAGATGACCCAATTTCTGATGTTACAAGACGTCATTGGTTCTTGCGATGGCCTGCGATATTCTGCTCTATCTCCATCACTTCGTACAGGCGTCCTTCTCGTTTGGCTGTCATGATGATTTTGCCATCTTCATTAACCACTCTTGCTTCACCTTCGTGGAATGTTACTTGACACCCTTTCTCGTCAATTCTTCCTACAGATAGAAGGTTGCATTCTAAATCAGGGACGTGCAGTATTCCAGCGAGTGTGATTCTGGCACCGCCGTTTTCTTCGATTAATTCGATGACAGTGTCTCCAGCCTCTTTAACTTCCATGGTTTGTTGGTTGGCGACCTCGACAACTGACGATCTAGGCCTATAGTTCGACAGTTTCCTTTTGCTCGGCGTCATGTGCTTGCCGCACTGTCTAAATACCAGGTATTTATTTTTGAACTCCTTCTTACTGCGGTGTGCAATGCTTTCTCCACTGTGACAATTTTTGTCGATTTGGCCTTTTCCACCCCTCTTGTTTGTTCATTTTGGGTGTCTTTGGGCCTACTCGTCTTTGCTTGCTTGGGTTTGTCACAATTTCTGGCAATATGTCCAAATTTACCACAGCAACAACATTTAACCTTTCGTCTAGGCGGGTGGTGATCTTTCTGTGTTCATTTTTCTTCTTATTTTGACTTGTGTCAGTTTTCTTAGTTTACTAGGGCTTTGGCATCACCTTCGTATCTTTACTTCGGGCTTTACGTTTTTCATGTAAAAGTAATTTAGCTTTAACAATTTTGGTTGTTACATTATCTTCTTGGTACTCCAAGTTTAAGATGAGTGCTTCATACTCTTTGGGTAGCCCCATCAACATCACAAGGGAGATTTCTTTGTCTGTAAGGTCGTAGTTGCATACTGCCAACGTTATATGTATGTCCATGATTCGACTTAAGTACGAACTTATCGTCTCACCTGGCTTCAAGTTTACATTGAAAAAATTGCACATCAACTGGAGTACATGCAGTAATCCGTAGCTAGAGTGTATCTCCACAAGATTTTCCCATGCTTCTTTGGCCCTAAGGCAACTTCCGATGTCGTCTAAGTAATTGTCTTCTACAATCAAGAACAAGAAGGTTAGAGCCTTTTCGTTATTTTTACGTTCACTGTCCGACATCGTCGTGCCATATCCCGGCTCTATGGCTTCCCAAACACTTCTTTGCACTAAGGCAGCTTTTGCACGGTTCTTCCAAGCATGATAGTTTTCACTGTTTGATTTTGGTATTTTAAAATCATCTGTTGAAGTGGCTATTCTGCTAGATTTACTTTAAAAGTCATTTTCGTCGTATCAGATTAACTTTAAAAGTCAATTTCACAAGTTCTTTTTCGCTGCGTAGCGGGCTCTCTCACTAGCGCGACCAAAGCTATAGGCCTAATGCCAAGCATGTTTTTCGTCTTCATTGCG
Organism: Lithobius niger; assembly: GCA_023313725.1. Classification (NCBI taxonomy): domain Eukaryota; kingdom Metazoa; phylum Arthropoda; class Chilopoda; order Lithobiomorpha; family Lithobiidae; genus Lithobius; species Lithobius niger. The sequence goes on from JAHWFP010189065.1 coordinate 166,311, forward strand.
TAGCGGTGGCTCTCACTAGCACAATTAGGCCTAACTGAGCACGTTCTTTTTGCTTCCTCGATTTGACCTTGGAATGGTGCCAAAATGTCGCATTAGCGATCTTCTTCGTCGTCGTTCATTTTGTCGTCTGCTGTAAACTTATGGTAATTTTCCAACCTCTCTAGCACAGTGGAAGTGTACTGGTCCCATAACCTGTAGTTTTAGCTTCTTTGCGCAGAATATGTAGACAAAACATCGTAATTTATGCTAGAGTAAAGCATCGAAAGTTTATTATGGCGCCATGTTCTTTCGGTGTACAGAAAAGATGGTGGCTAGAGAAACTGAAATAGGCTAACAATCTCCAAGACAGGCACTTGTGTGCATTGCAGTCAGTAGCCATAAAATGTTTTACCCATAACAGTATCCCACTGATGAATCTCACACCAGCCACCTGCACCAACATCGGCAGGCTGCTACATCCAGTGCCCACTGAAAAATTTGACAGGAAGTGGATCTCCCAGTGGAGCAGAGCTACACAATATAGTTCAATGGTTCTACATCACAATTCTTGAAATTGTGTGTGCATCCGTGATGTGACCTTTTTTTGTGGCTGTGCTCGGTGTGATGAAGCTGAACATATTTTCACCGAAAATTTTGTGAACATGATCTTTGTGTTCAGTTGTAGTTTTCGTGTTGCCACGTGACGGACTGAAAACAAAAAACAAAAAATCGATTCTGAATCACCATCAGTTGAACTTTACTGACAGAAATAACCTGAGTTGAAAGTCATCTGCCTTATAATCACGTTAATTTTATTTTTTCATTTGCATGCCCAAAATTGCATTTTGTCATATATTCAAGCTGCCTTACGTTTAGCCCAGTATGGTATATATTTGGGTAATAATTAACAAGTTACCACTAAAGAACACCAGGAAGGTAACTGATTATATGCCTCAGCACACACTTGGCATCATGAATGGCCTTAGGAAACACAACATACACAATCTGAGAAATAAAGAAAGATTTTTAGCAACCTGTATTTCCATTATCTTTCTTTATTTCTCAGATTGTGTATGCTGTGTTCCCTAAGGCCATTCATAATGCCAAGTGTGTGCTGAGGCATATAAATCGATTCTGAATCACCATCAGTTGAACTTTACTGACAGAAATAACCTGAGTTGAAAGTCATCCGCCTTTTAATCACGTTCATTTTTTTTTTCATTTGCTTGCCCAAAATTGCATTTTGTTATATATTCAAGCTGCCTTACGTTTAGGCCAGTATGGTATATATTTGGGTATGCCTGCGGATGCCTGTTTGTTTTAACACAGATTCTAACTTGTTTGTTGGTGATTTAATCCCTGCTTGGAGTGCAGTTCAAATATTCTTCTGTGTTTATTTATCTAAGTGACATTAGCTTCAAATTTTTAAAGCAATTCAAGATGTTTTAGCTAAAAACTATCCTTTTACATGTTGACTATACGACTAAACATTATAATTCTTTCACATGTTGAATGAATGTACTAACCACCATCTTCTATTTGCTTGTCGTATTTAGCCGGAACAGTTCCATTCATCTGCGTTGCGGGCTTGGAAGCGAAAAGAAATTGATATGCATCGTAAAGTGGATGAATTGACAAGACAAACGCAAAGGTACTTGGATGAGCTAAAACACGAAAGACCTCGGCTTTCAAATCCAAGCAGCATCTGGATGAGTGAATATCAGAGACAGTATCGTGATGAACCTAGGCATCCTCGTCCAATGTCTGCCCCTCCTAGTAGAGTTCACAGGTTAGGAACTATTTATCACCAGTGCTGCCTGTAATTTATTCTTGTAGGTGTAGGAAAACACTGCCATTTTAATCATGTTGTATGTAGTTAGTCAGGGTGTACCAAAACGGTCTTGCTAAACCGATATTTACCGGTCAGAGCCTGATCGGTAAAAAACGGTAACAGATCACAATGAAGAAAGTTACCAGTCAGTCGGAACTATAATTTCCAACTACTGAAAGAAAATTATGCATTGTAACAGAAATAAAGCAAGGTAAATTTTTAATCCTTGTCTAAAAAGCAGCATTTCTGAATATTATCCAAGAATTGGCTTTTAGATAATCAGGTGTTTGGATAATTGAAGTTCTAGTGTACACACTAATAGCAAATTTGTCTAATTTTTTTTAATTATTCAGCTTTGTCGCGTGGTGTAGAATACCATATTACCTCGAATATAAGATGGCACTTTTTTTCTGCTTTGGTCCTTTAACATTGCAGCTTCGTCTTATACTCGCATCCAAATCCGTAACTTGGTCAAATTTTGGTCAATTTTGAATTCTGAATACACCATTTGAATCAATTTTTTGAGTGCTATCCATTGGTGCTAATTTCAGGACAGTTGGCCCAGTTAGTTTTGGAATTTTGTAGTAAAAACTAAAAAAAAAAAATAGATATTAAAAATTGCCTCAATGTCAGTACAAACTCAAATATGTTATAAAAAATATTAAGCTTTGTATTCAGTACCAGTGAATTTCCCAGTATGCCAAATAATAAATGTAGTAACGATCCTTAGGAACACACTGCTGAAGTCGCCCGTCTTGTAATCGCAGCCATTTATTTTTTTAGAATATGCGAGTCAAAAATGCAACTTGTCTTGTATTCGGGGTAATGCGGTATTAGTTCTTAAGATTGTATCAGTGAGGAGTTTGAGAAAATTGAGATCGTTGATACATTCGGTCATTATTTTTTTGTTGACTGATTGGCCTGGTTTCGATTGGTACACCCTTAGTAATTGTTTAATAGCTTGTGTTGGTTTGAAATTGGTGTTGTGAATTGCTTTATTGTAAAAATGTTGGAAAATATGTGAATCATGTAATTAAAACTCCTGTTGTAAACATGCAGTGATTGAAGTAGTCAATGTTGAATAGGTTAGAAACTATCAACTGTACATAATTTTATTAATCTTAACTACAAAAGTGAACAGTAATGTCCACATACAGTATATACTCTTGAGTATTGAACAAAGAAATACAATGGAACCATAAAAATGCTAAGTGTTTTTTATTTTTCATGCGTTAATGCTGGCTTTGTGCCATTTTTTGTCCTTACCTCGCATGGTTTTTGGTTATGGCCTCGCGTGGTTATTTTTTAATTGCTCCGCTTACAGGGTGCGCGTGGACTTGTGGTTGGTCTTGAAATGTGCGGGAGGACGATACGCATCTGTCACAATGTTGGTTCTGTTTTGTTTCTTTATTTCTTAGTACGGTATTAACCTATTGACAGCTAATTTAGTAATTTTATTTCTTTACCATTGACTAGTTTGAAAGGAGGGGGATGTAAAACAATAATGTTGAAATGTTCAATACGCAAAGGTGCGTATACTTTCAATATGCAAAGATTTTGAATTTGAATTTTGGAGAAGTTTTAACCTACTACAACTATTTACAATTTCTGTTTAAAAATCGGACCATGTAATAAATTTTAAACCCAACAAATACAATTGTCAATTTGTCTTAATAGCAATTTATTTGTAACAGTTCGCTAATTGATCCCTGGTTATAAAAGGGATTGGAATATGTCAATTTTGGTCAATGGTTTGATACAATAAGGTTACCATCGCAAACAACACTTCCGCACCAATTGTTCCGTTGCTTTATTCATCAAAGTATTTGACAACTGAGAGCAAATGCCAAATGTGCTATTGTATGAGTGCCTTTCTATCAGTAATTTAACTTTTACGCCAGTTTGTACTTGCAGTCCTCTTGTACAAGTACGAGGTAACGAGTTTAAGCTAACCATGACATGCCTTGCATGCAATGCCGCAACTAGCTTTTTTCAAGAATGGATGCAAGGTCAAAATGTTGGGCCCCTCCTAAACAAGTAAGCAATTTTAGGGACAACATGTTCTCAATCCTGATGAAACAATAATGAATCAAGGGCGGATCCAGAATGAAGTCTTGGAGGGGGCTGCAGGGCATTTGTCTACGTTTTCATGCATTTTTTGTCACAATTTAACTGCGTTTTTGCAAGAATTTCGGCAGGCTTTATTTTATTTATTGGGGGGGGGGGGAGAGGGGCAGCCTTTTCGGCCCTTCCCTTGGATCTGCCCTTGTAGAGAACTCTTTCCATTTTGGGCCAACTGCCTCCAAACGTGGGTGCCACTAATTGTGACATTGCTTAGCTGTGCAGCAATGGCTTGTCATGCAAATGTAAAATTTGTACAGCCATTAGTGGTAGGTTGGTTGTCATGTAACTGCAATCAGCAAGGCTCATGGCATCTCTGATTGAAGAGTATCATAACAGTGTCTTAAAGTAAACCAAGTTTGGTTTACAAAATGACCTTGTTACAAAGGATCTAACATTTCAAGGAACCTGGATTGCTTAAATTAGCAACAGTTTACAGAGGCTTCATCTAGACAGCAGAATAATTTTAAATAATTTAAAAGAATGTCACTTTTTTAACCGTGTACAATTTCATCATTTATTGTTTAACATGTGCAGAACTGCTGAATGTGTTTGCGGGATCAGTGATTCCAGTACAATTATTTACTAGCAATTAAATTTTGAAAAGTGAAACTACTTTTGAATTTCATTGTGGATAACAATCTGTAGGATAATTCTTGAATATTGTGCTTTTCATGTTGTCAGGTGTTTTAGCAGAATTGTTTGACTTATTTTATTGAGAAATATACATATATACACTCGGTAGGAGACTGTGAATATAATTGTAGCTATAAATATGCCTCTATACATATACAATTGCTTGTATAAATATGAACATACCTTAAATGTTTGTAACTGTTCACTGCAAGTTTCAAGATTATTTACTTATTTACCTTGTGTTCAGGACATTGATGATCAATATTGGTAATGGCTGTTCTGATCGAGTTCATGCAGAGTACATGCATGAAGCAATTTGTCAACCCTACTGTTCAAATTTGAGAAGTATGATTCTAGAGGCCCGCCACAGGTTACGACAACCAAGAATTCGCACAACGTATAAGTTCTTGATGTTAGCAGCACAATCCTGAATTCGCTGAATCATGAATTCATGAATTTCCTAAAACTTGAAATGGGGTACATAAAATTATTGTCTAGTTGTGGGTAATCTATCAATATTTGCACAGTGAACAATGTATGAGCAGTTAAGGCACACTACAATGTGGGTTGGCTCAGTGATCGATCTTTAACCTTTAAAGTGTGGGCGACGAGTACACTCGCCAGAAACACAAGCACAGCTTTGAGTCCTAAAAATACTGTCCAAAGTATGTACGAGATGGCCAACAATAGAGAAACGACAACAATACTACGTTCCCTTAACAAGCCCACTGTAGAGACGGCCGTGGCAGAGTGGTAGAGGCGTGTGCCTGAAGTTAAGAGCTCCTTCAAGTTGCTAGTTCGAGTCCCGTCCAGGTTTCCCCTACTCTACTTTTGTGGAGATAGAAAATTAATTCAGCAGTTAAAGGGTTAAATAATCAGCCTCGTTTGATTGTCTCTTGATCAAGATTGGTGAATTCAAATGGATCATAATAAATGAATTTGTTGATGGGGAGGGGGGATACAGATAGTGCGTAGGTTAACACACAACAAACAAAAGCTGTAATATGTTGGATATTGGGTGAAATATCAAACAGTTATTCCTTGGTAAGTATTTATTGTTGCGATAGCATTTATTTTCCATTAGTAACTTACAACTTTGGCCCGTCTTTTGCACAGGCAGCTTCTCTAGGGTTTTATGGGCCTACTTAGTCAGCCATTAATGACTTTCATGTGGTTAGTAAATTTTTACTTATGAAGGAGACGAGTGAATTCAAAAGACTAGTTACTGTGTTTATTCTAATAAAGGTGCTGTAGCTTCAAAATTCAAAAATGCTTTGTAGCATGGAGTGAGATATTGTTTTGAAGTCGGAACAATTTCTAATTTTTTTTAAATTCATATATACAGTACGTTTACAATAGCATTTTTAATATAAAAACGTTATCCCAATAATGCTACCAAGTAATTATGAAACCTATCGCACTACATGTATTAACATGTAATAATTTGCCAATGTAGGCCTAGTAAAAGTTTGGAAGTGTTGTACGGTAGTTGAGCTGCAGTACTCGTGATACACAGTATTTTTGATATGATTGGATTGGTGGGGAGGGAGGCAGGTTGTCACGTTTTTTAAAACTTTTGGCATAGCAATTGGTGTATACATAAAATATCAATTGCATGGGACTTGTTTTTAAAACATGTCTTGAATACTTTCTGTTCAGCTTATTCATTGCTGCACAAATAAAAGGCAAATACATTTCAGTGCTAGTATTTACCTGTTTTCTACTTCAAAGACAAGAAGTACATACACAACATTTTTATTTATAATGGTAGTAACTGGGTTAACCAATTCAATTTATTGGCCTAACAGTTTGTCATGAATGTGTTGGTAAAGCTTTTTCATCGGAAGAATTTCGGTACTGTAAAAGTGATGTATCTAGATTTAATGAAATTGACATTCTACGATTCTATTCCTACAAGCACGCTGGTAGGATTTGGATCAACACAGTAAAATATTTTACTGAGAATTATGAAACCCTACTATTTTTAAAAGTTAGATCTGATAAAGGACTTGGTGGGCATGTAAGACAAAGAGAAATCTAGCAAGTATTATTCCTTGAAAGTGTTATGGTATAATATAAAAATAATCACAATTAGGTCAATTGATTCTTGAGCCTCTGCTAACGACCAAGCCTAATGCAAACATCGGTTTACATGAACAAGTGCCTTGATATCTGCATCAATGTTATTGATTCAAGCCTGGAAAAAATAAAATTTGGCTGCTGGCATTTTTTACTGCATAAGAAAATCAACGATTTTATTTATATGAATTTTTTGTTGTGTTAGGAACCATACCATATAGAAAATATTTACTTTACCAAACTTTTGTGTACTATGTGATCTTGTGGTAATAAATTTCTTAGTATTTAAAACATGAGTTGTAATTCTTGCAGCGTTTATACGAATCTGTCAAGACACATGTCGCGCAAACAAGTGTCTTCACCAACAGTAATGCAGTTTTATTTGGTGAAAGAGCAATGTTTGTAAACTAGCCTAACAAAATGGTGTTGACCTATGCCATAACATAACGTAACTGATCCTAGACAGTAATAGATACTTGGCTGTATAAAGAAAGGAGTTGTTTTTTCAAGCTTTTATGCTGAAAAATCAGTACTGGATGGAGCTAGCACAGTTATTGAATTATTGGGCACTATTCTGCCTTAGAACACGTGCTTTGAATACAGAGAGTATATAATGTTTTTTTTTTTTATAGAACTAGGCACAAGTAAATACTGTAGCCTATTTGCTCGACAGTAAGAATGGTGTTCCAATACAGGGCTGCACTGAAGACTTGTTTAGGACTGGCAAAGCCATTTGTCAATGCTTTTTATTTATTGTTAGAAAGATTGGTGCGGGCTTGGGAAACAATTTCCCTTTTTTTCTGGTCTTATTCTAGTTTTATATCAATGAACAATGTTTTCGAAGCAATGGTAATATTGGTATCTTGATATTAATCATCTGTTGGAAAATTGATTATACCTTTCGTCATTAACCACTATATGATTTTGCCTCCCTGGTAAGGCCGACGAAATGGTACCCCTTACCACAGTGAACTCCCACCCGCAGAAACGGTTCTGCATGCAAGCTATTTGATTGACTTAGTAACATTAACTCTGCTGGAAAACTTACTCTTTAAATTCCAATTTGAGTTGGGATATACTGTCGTCACTTTTGTTTAAAAATCACAGGCAAATTGCATAGTGTAGATTAGTAAGGGTTACTTGCACCTGTTGATTAATCTCGCATGTGGTACTGTATTGATCTATAGTGCACACACTGAATCATTTTATGGTCACTGCATTGCACTTGTGTCAGCGGTAGCACCATAAGATTTGCTATCAACACTATTATCCCTGCTATCTGTTGGTGTCTTCCTATTTCGTGTAGAGCTTCTTCAATGCCTCTCCGAGTTCGAACTATTGTCCGTCTAATTTTGTCTCCTACGAGGTAGCGCTAAGAGGAGAGACCATCGGACGCTCTCTCTTACTCCCCAATGCGCCAAGAAGATTGTTGAGAAAGTCAGACTTGGTCCATGCCATATGGTTGTGAGTATTAATCTTATACCATACCACTATTCCCAGTGTTGCTATAGCTATTAGGTGTCCTAGTACGATAAATTGTGATGATACACAATGTCGGAAATAAATTGCTTTCCAACATAGTATACAGTCTGTGCGTGAACAATAGGGTTTTCCTTCAATGGAAACTCTGCTTCTAAACCGACTCCATTCAGTTTTACCAACACGACTTCTAATTATCCGGACATTAGCAGAAATTCTTCTGGTATCAATAATTGAAGCGGATCACCTTTACCCAATTTCTTTGCGTACTCCATTCTTCCTTTCCTGAAAATTACTACTCCATAGTCATCCACTGTTATGACTGGTGATCTAAACTTGATGCTCCCGTGCTTCGTTTACACTTGTGATTCATCAGTACTCATTAAACGTCTACGCCTATGATGACGTATATGATGCTCATTCCCTGGGATATCGATTTTAAATCCCTGCAAATCTCGCTGTAGCGTAGGTACATATAGATCTGTGATGTGTAAGCACACACTATACGATACTAGAAACTATTGCTTATGTTGCCACTGGCATGTGCTATCGCCACATTCATCTGAACAGGAACTATTTCACATCTACAAGAGTTATATGGATCACAAGGTTGTTCTTTATAATAGTCCAGAGATCCAGTACAGAGAAATACTCAAATTACATTTGTATCTGGTAGCCCTGGTTTGCTACATGAGTATCCTCCTCCAGTTCCTTTTTTGTTCTCGTATTGCCTACACGTAAATTCGGTTGGAGTGGTAAGTGAATTATGCATCAATACTACACTAGTTTGCCATCCTAGCATGCAGGCATCATAATTAATCCCATGTGCACAAAAGTTATTTGGCATGTTCATTCCTCGAGTGGTGGTTTGTGTTCTACAGGTCTTATTTCCATCTTCGAAATAGCACAACTCTAATACATAAAGTTGCAAGTCTTCAAGAGAAGGTTCATTACTTTCGTTTGACTTACTGGTGAGTGCGTTCTTTTGGGTCAATAGGCCCTGTCAATTGCATGCTCTTTACTCCTATCAGTAGGAATACCACAGAGGTCCATTTGGGAATCATGTCCCATTGCCACCTCTCTTTCCTTATTTACATGTCTTTTTCTTCATCAGAGTTTATTCAGTAAAAGTACTGAAAAACCAGAACTGCTTGGCTATCATATTACATTATTTACAATCCAACAGTCATTTTGGAATTTAATTGAAATGAATATTATTAGAGCTGTGGCCCTCAGCCAAGCGCTCTGTACAAACTACAAAACCACAAAACAATGTCTACTGTGCTAGGCTACTATTCTTTAATGTGGCCTTGATTGTTCATGATGATGTCGCTAAAACACTTGATCGACACCGACTGAACGGATCCATGTAACATCCACTAATTATTGCGGGTAGATGTTCACAAGTACGGCAGTTTAATGCATGGCACCTTCCTGATTTCCGTTCTATAGGTCTAAACAGACAAAATTACGGATCGGCTCAAAACTTATGAACACATCACAGCATGACATGCCACAATCGTAATCCTTTTCTCTCCCAGGTGCTAAACCTACATCTTTAACTATATACAACCCTCCATGCTCAATAGCTCCTTTTGTGGCTTTGGCTGGGACTGCGTCAACGCTAAAATGCAACGGCCTTCACATTTAGGACTACAAACCTTTTCATCTTTACTTGGTCGTTTTCGGGGCATTGCTGTTGTGATCACGCTATTCGATAAGCATCTAGACATTATTACCAGTCATTAAGGAGAATTACCAGTAGCTTCCTGACTGTTGCACGTTATTTCTGTGTGCAATAAAATAACGAACAAGTGTACGGCGTTATAGTAAGCTCTCACACTTGCTTTATTTTTTTATCCATTATTTAAGCTACCTTCACCTCTTCATTCAACTACTATGGTGTATTAAAACTTCAAGATACACCTTCAAGAGGATAAAGCCATGAATAATAATTTTATTAAGGAAAACCTCTATGACGAGGGTACGGCTCTTGGTCGTCATATTTCCCGAGAATCAGACTAACTACCGAGTAATAGCCTGATTCCTCGGTAAAACCTTCTTTCTTATTTGCCAAAACATATTAACCTGATAATTTTTGCATTATATTGTTCTCAGTGGAATGACCACTGGAGGTTTTTTGGTTGCGTGTATCCGTCTGCTTGCATGCCCCTACTGTGCCTGCGCGACGCAGTCCTCCTCTATATAAAGCGGCATCATGGCCGATGTCGGCATTCATTTTCCTCCACAAGGTTCTTCGCACCACGTCGATCTCTGGAATTTGGAATTTCGCTTCCGCGACTTCGATGGCAACTACCGAAGACTCTGCTGCCCCTTCGGCTTCTGCTCTGACACTGGATGCTGCGCTCCAACCTGCTCCCCCGCCTTCCCTTCGCGACCACTTGGCGACTGGTCATGACCGGTGTTGAGAAATACAAGTTTCCTCACTGATCTCATAATTCATAAGGCTATAATTATATCTAAGTCAAGATATGTAGCCTACGAGTTTTTTCAGTTTATTTGAAATATTAATTATTTAATGAATAATTATTTATGAATATAGGTTTTCAGTTATGTTTTTGACTTTTATGATGCCACCGTAACATTTCTGTTAACATGATATTTTGTTTCATCTTTTTGGATTTGGTTTGACCTTGTATGTAAATAATATGCAAATTACTGGTGAGTCTGAGGTCAGCCATGTTGGTTTTTGTGTGATGCAACTTGCTCTCTCCATGTGGGAGAGAATAAACTTCCACAAGTTCTGTTTTAAACCTGCCAGTCTTTTATTTATGGAACTACAAGTTGTTAGTTGTCTTCTACACCTACCTGATCCAAAAGAAGTGCAGTTTTAACAACCGGGACGGTTATGTCGCGAATGAAGAGGATGACTCACCGTTCCAAGACTGACAATGCACCCCACCACCGCCTGAGCTTGCGGCCCTCGAGGAAGACCTCCGTCAAGCCAAGGCACTCGTCCAGGAAGTGAAAAGGAAGCTGCAAGATGCTTCATCTCTCCGGGGTATTTCCAATGCCAACTCCTCTATCAACCTTTCGTCGAAGTCATCTCACCGGGACTACAGTGTGACTCCCAGCGAAGCTCACATCCTGGTCGACTCTGTTTTCCATCAGCACACAGATCTCATCCTGCTCCGTCCCCCTCATCGGCGAAGAGAGCTAACATTTGTGACTGGGTCGCTTCATCGACAAACCACAACAGCCGGAAACGCCTGTCGCCCGCACCGCCGTCTATTGCCAAGCAACGCAGACTTGCGCTCTCATCTACCTTCGCGACTCCTGCGCTCACGGCAAAGGAAGTCACGACTCCGTCTACTCCTGCCAAGCACATCCAATTCTCCGATGACAACACGGAAGACCCAACTATTCCCTTGGCATCTTTACTCAAGACGGTGGAAGAAACTGTACCAGATTGCTTCCTGTACAAACCTTCACAGTCCGCTGACGCTACAGTCATCAACCGTGGTCTCAAGATAGGTTTTGGGTTTGCCCTTTGCTACAAAGACGCCAAGCCACGCAGCCTCCTAGGACAGTCGACAACGCTCCTCAACTGTCTCGTTCGCAACGGCGGCCTCCTGCTGGGTAAAGGCGAGCCCTTACAGTTAGACACAGAACCACCTCCACCTCGCCCCGGCCGTGAAACAAGCTTCTTCCGGTCCTTTGCCGATGGCTCAACAAACCCAAGAACTTTTTACACCTACCCTGAGTGTGAATTTCTCTGCGACGAAGTCAAGCTGGATTTCGCCACGGCTCTCTCCATTCCGAAACGTGTCGAGGTGCCTTCTTTCGTCCTCTATGACAATGACAAGTGTCTACGCATGAGCCTTCGTGCCGCCTCTCAGGCGGACGTATTGAATACTGCCGTCAACGCTTTATGCGAGAAGCTCACCGAGGACGCAAGCCCAGAAGAAATCCGCAACCTTTCGTCACTCACCGCACATCTCTTTCAGAAGGCAAACTTCGCCACTTACCACTCTCTCAACTGGACAACTCGAGCCTTATTCGACAACACACTCCTGTTGCGTGAAGCCGCTCTCAAAACTACCAACAACTTAAACGAGTCAACCAGGCACCGCCTCCGCAACCAACCGGTGCATGAATCAGATACCCTTTTCCCTGGGCTGATTCCAACACTGGCACCTCACCTTGACATATCCCGGAAATCCAAGCCCTTTCGTCAAGACAAGTCATCCTTTCGGTCCAACAAGTCCAAATACCAAACTTCGTTAGAAGACTGAAACATACCACCCAACCCTTCAAAATCAACACGAAAAGACAGCAACCAAAAGAGCCAGCCCTTTCGGACTGATCATTGCGGACGCCCCCGCAACAATCCAAAAACACATCAGAAGTGGACCGCAACTTCCGACCGCCGCAGCCGTCACTCATCCCCCGGCGGCCGCAGTTCCCAACGGAAACTCTGACTACCTCAAGCGCTCCCGTCTTCCGGTCTTCGGTCTTCCGTCTTCCACTTCTTTCCGGCATGGAAGAAAATAACCCGTAATTCCGAAATCCTCTCAATAATCAAAAAGGGTTTTCGTCCCACGTTCTTTTCACCGCCCCCACTTACAAACCACCCTCCACGGGGTCTCACATCGCCGGTATCCATTCCCCTTTCGGCCGAAATCAATCTCCTTGTCGCGAAAGGAGCATCCTATGCCACAACCCGGGACCGGGTTTCTGCAGCACCATCTTTACACGGCCGAAGAACACAGGCGGCCTACGGCTCATTTTCAACATGAAGCCACTGAACCAATTCATCAACAATCCACACTTCAAAATGGAAACATTGGAATCCATTCGCCAATCCTTCAGGCAACACGACTGGATCATCTCCCTAGACCTAGAGGATGCTTACCTGCACATCCCTCTCCACCCATCCTCAACAAAATACTTCCGCTTCATCTACAACAACCAAGTCTTCGAATTCCGTTGTCTGCCTTTCGGCTTGAACGCTGCACCAACGATTTTCACCATGGTTCTAAAACCAATTCTCAGCCACCTCCACCAAAATCAAATCAAGGCCAGCGCATACCTAGACAACTGGGCTCTCCACGATCACGACCCCACCCGCCTCCAGCGAAACAAGGACAAGACAATTCTGCTGCTGAACCAACTAGGGTTCGGCGTAAACCAATCCAAGTCACGTCTTATTCCCCAGAAACAATTTACGTTCCTAGGCGCCTCGTTCAATCTGTCATCAGCCACAATTTCTCCATATCTCGAAAGAATACAAGATCTTCTTCATCACATACGCCTCTTCCAACGACAGACGACCTTCTCCCTTCGGGAACTAAATTCCCTGATCGGAAAAATGGATTCCATGGCGAACCTAATTCCATACGGATGATGGATGACAAGTCCTTTTCACCACCACAGAATCGACCACTGGTCAAGCCCTCTCCTCGACCCGGATCGACAGTTTCCCTTTCACAAAGACTTCTCTCAAGACAGTCTCCTTTGGTGGTCAGACATGACGAACCTAACCAAGTCAACACCACTCCACGAACCCAACCCCAACCAACTCATCTTCACCGATGCATCAAACCATGGCAGGGGAGCCCACATGAACAACCTGGAAGCCAGTCTCCTGGAAGGAAGACAAAGGCCACCACATCAACTTCCTCGAACTTCGTGCAATCCAATTGGCACTACAACACTTTCTCCCACACATCAAAAACCAAGTCATCCAAGTCCAGGCGGACAACACCACAGCCTTGGCCTACATACGGAAAGAAGGAGGAACCAAATCCAGGCTGCTTCACAACCTGACCTCCGAGATCCTCAACCTCTGCATCACGAACAACATCACTCTGCTTCCCCTTCACATCCCAGGTAACAGGAACGTAATAGCAGACTCGCTATCTCGCCGCTTACCTCCAACAGGAGAATGGTGCCTCAAGAAATCCATCTGCGAATATCTCTTCATGATTTGGGGAACACCCATGCTAGATCTATTCGCCACGAAGCACAATGCCAGACTTCCCCACTACATCCGCCCGATGCCGGACGATCAAGCAATAGCAATCGACGCATTGACATACCCATGCCACAACCTATATGCCTATCTATTCCCACCATTCAAACTCCTTCCACAAGTTCTACAAAAGGCCGAGGAAAGCCAAAGCCCATTCCTTCTCATAGCCCCCCCTTTGGCCGTCTGCAGCATGGTTTCCACATCTACTGTCTCTGCTTGTCGACTCCCCAAGAAGCCTTCCTCTTCAGCCGGATCTTCTGTCACAACAAAAGGGCACGAAACTACACCCAAACCTAGCAAACCTAAAACCTTCACGGGTGGCTATCATCAAACTCCTTAAAAAGGCAGGAATTCATAAAGACGATGCCTTCCGAATTGCCTCGAAAGCCACAAGAAACTCAACAAACAAAATGTACGACAGTCACTGGTCCAAATGGTTTCATTGGTGTCATGCAAGGGAAATCAATCCAATCAATCCCTCTCTGCCAGAATTACTAAGATTCTTCACTGACCTCTTCGACGTTGAAAAACTCAAAGGCTCAACAATCCTGGTCTACCGATCAGCCCTGAATTCCATTTGCAAAGTAGCAGACAAAACCAACCTCCTCGAAGACTCGTATTTCATCACTTCTCCGCTCATTCGAAAATGACCGTCCTTCAACAAGAAGACTCGTCGCCGACTGGGACTTATCAATCGTGCTCCAATCCCTAATCGAAGGCCCTTACTAACCGATGCAAGACTGCTCTCTGCATCTTCTAACCAGGAAAACCGTCTTCCTAGTAACACTCTCATCAAGCGCTAGTTGTTAGGAAATTCAGGCACTTTCTGCAGACCCAGCCTTCTGCATTTTGGGCCCAAACTTCACGTCCGTAACGCTTTACCCTAGAACAGACTTCTGAGCAAAAACCCCAAAACCATCTGAACCACCCAAACCAATCACGTTCCCAGCCCTCTCCAACCTGACAGGAGACGAACCCGAACGCCTACTCTGCCCGATCCGCGCACTACGGATTTACCTCACCCGCACCCAACATGAAGACATCCGCAGAGGCAGAAACCAACTCTTCCTCCCAGTTGATATTCAAACAGGCGAAACCTCGCCAGCAATGATCTCCCGCTGGATCAAGAAAACCATCGACGCCATTTACACCATTTATCGACGCCTGAGCAGGGAAAGAGCGACAGCACACGAGGTTAGAGCAATTTCCACGTCATGGGCACACCATAACGCCGTCCCATTAGAAGAGATTCTACATGCAGCTTCCTTGCGACACTCCACGACATTCACCTCCCACTACCTGAGGAACATGTCAAATTTTCAAATGTTTTGGGTGAAGCCTGCTTGCATCCCGGGGCGCCCCATCAGATCGGTGCCCGCCACCACGTTTGACGACGTCAGCTGATAATGCTAAAATTATCAGGTTAATATGTTTTGGCAAATAAGAAAGAACATTTTGCCGGCCCTCAGCCCGGCCTGCTAAAAATTATTTCTTTTTGCATAAAACATACTTAACCAAGGGCCCGCCCTACCTCCCCTCTCGAGTCACCTCCTGACAAATTGAGAGGAAAATAAATGCCGACATCGGCCATGATGCCGCTTTATATAGAGGAGGACTGCGTCGCGCAGGCGGATACACGCAACCGAAAAACCTCCAGTGATCATTCCATTGAGGACAATGTAATGCAAAAATTATCAGGTTAAGTATGTTTTAGGCAAAAAGAACATTTTTAGCTGGCCGGACTGAGGGCCGGCAAAATGTTCGTTTTAACCACAGACCATATGGCTATAGTCTATTTGTATAACTCGTCTTCGTTAACACCTGAATTAGAATTAGACTTCATAGGCAACTGGACGACGGAGAACCGACGATGATTTAGCATGGATTCGGCCATGCAAAAGGTGGAGGCAAACATGGCCGTCGTCCAAGGACGGTGCACTGCACTGTGACTGAGGTTGGCGCTAATGACCCAGCTGTCGACGCGCCATTAAGCCTCAATCCCCCCCCCCCCCCCAAGGACGAGCCACGTGGCCAGTTCTGTGAGCCTTGCAGCGGTTGGGGTTTTGGGAAAACCAGACGTCGTGTAGCAAGAAAAGCTGGAACGGAGATTTAAAGATACTAGGCTGCGCTTTGCAGTTTGACGCGACATGAAAACACTAAATAAACAATTTGCAAAATGGGAATGTGTCATGTGTAAATAAATAAAGGATGGAACAGGACAAGAATTTATTTTGAAATAATCACGTGTGCTCAAAAGCGAATGGGGATTTCCCCAGGAGGCAGGCGGCTGCAGCGGTGACGCTTGCAGCGCGCCTAGAGGGAAATGCGGGCAACTGGCGTTGAATTCAATAAATTTAAGAAATTTGATTGTTTGAGCATGGGAAAAGCCAAATTAAGCGAATTTAGCATGTATACTGGAGGTAAGTATTTTATGACAGTAAAAAATAATTTTAACAAGTTAAAATTTTCATATTATATAAATTAAAACACGTTTGTTTTTGCCCTGGAAAACATCTTGACCCGTTAAATTTAGCATTACATTGATCCTCAATGTTGTCTCCCTGGAGGTTTCTTGTCTGCATGTAGCCACCTGCTTGCAAGCCCCCGCTACGCATGCATGGTGCAGTGCTCCTCTATAAAAGCTAGAGCACGATCGCTTTCGTCATAGATTTTCCTCCAGAGGTTGCCTCGCGTCACCTCGCTCCTCGTCTCCCGCCGAAGATGGCCGTAGCACCTGAAGCCGCCGCTTTGAATGCCGCTCTCTCTCATGCTACTGCTCAATCTTTCGTCTCGGACGAAAACCCGATGCCGCCTCCATCTTGCATGTCATCAGTACGCCGAGCTTACACTCAAGACTGGGTGGCTTCAACCACCAGCCAAGAAAACCAAAAACGCTTTCGTCTCGAACAACCAAGAAGACCAAGCTGTCAGACGACCATCCCGCCACCTCTACGGCTCCAACTGGGAATGATCCACCTCACCTCAGGCCCCGGCTCGAATCCCTCTTTCGTCTCAGAAGCGGATACACTACTTCTCTGACGAAAATGGCAAGGACCCTACAATCCCACTTGCAACCCTCCACAAGACAGTAGAAGACACTGTTCCCGACTGCTTCCTCTACAAGCGAACGCAGTCAAACGACGCTCCCGTCATGAACCGAGGCTTAAAGACATGTTTTGGTTTCGCCTTACGAGATCGCAACTCCAAACCACGCAGCCTACTCGGCCAATCAACTATCCTCTTAACATGCCTCCTCCTAAACGAAGGCTCCTTTACTTGGTGATGGTGAGCCTCTGATGCTCGACAAGGAACCACTGGCTCCACGACCCAGACGAGAAACAAGTCTCATTCGCCTTTTCGGCGATGGCGCAACAAACCCCCGCAACTTCGACACTCGCACGGAATCTAAATTCTTATGTGCCGAAGTGAAATTGGATTCGGCACGGCCCTCTCAAACCCGAAGTTCCATCTTTTGTGCTCTCCGGAAACGACATATGCTTACGCATAAGCTTTCGAGCCACCTCGCAAGCAGACGCCTTAAATACGGCTGTCAACGCCCTGTGTGAAAAGATTTCGGCCGACGCCAGCCCTGAAAAGATAGGAAACCTCTCATCCCTCATTTCGCAACTCTTTCAGAAAGCCAATTTCGCCACTTGCCATTCATTAAACTTGGTAACGAGAGCACTCTTCAACAATAAACTTCCTTGAAGACATCAAACAACCCGAACAATTTGACAACCACCGTCTAGGAAACCAGCCGATCCATGAACCTGACACACTTTTCGGGAATATATCCCGTCTCTCACACCGCATCTGCACATCTCCAGAAAGCCGAAGCCACTGAAACAAAATCAGGCATCCAACCGCCCCTTTTTCAAGAACAAACTATCCATCACACGACAGCCGGCAGAGGACTGGAACAAGCCAAGAGCGCCCCATCCGAAAGCAGAAGCAACGAACGCTCGTACCACCAAGCTAAGCAACCCCAGTCCTTTCAGACCGACCAAGCAGCACGCTCCCGCCAACCCGGTCAAAGAAACCAGCACAAGCGCGCATCCACTCCGGACCACCGCAGCTGCTACTCGCCACCAGGGGGCAGAAGCTCCTTTCGTAAGGGACAGCAATGACGCCATTCAACCCTCCTGCTTTCCAGTCGGCGCAAGACTTCCGACACTTCCAACCAGCCTGGCGAACAACACTTACAATGCAGCCACTAGCGACTCACTGAAGGCCTTGAAGTTTCACCCCGGGGTTCCTCCGACCAACACTGAAAACGAAAACAGCTTGACTCCCTTCCCGTTGAATCCCGGGATCGATCCACCCTCCGAAAACTGTAGTCACGACGCCTCGCCATCCACCCACACTTCAGACTCCTCACCATGCCTCATAAGCACGTTCCGTGTTCCTTCCAAAAGCATCAACGATCACAACTTGCTGACAAATCCTTTCGCTTCACCGCTAGAAGAACTCTCACCGAAGCTCCGGTGCTGTTGCCGAATGAAGATTCGATACACCATCCGAAAACCTCTCCCGATACAAGCCATCAATCAACTCTCTCTTTCGGCCATTGTCGCTTTCGTTGTCGGTTGTTCATCTCCACTCTTCGGATTACCAATCATCATGATGAAGAAGGTAATCCTCTTCTCCAATCGAAAGGTCTGAACCAGTGCAAATTTCGTCGGCAGTGCCATTCATTCCACCGATGGAAACGGAGACACTGTGACTCCTTTTCCTTGCCTCCCGGGATTGACCCACCGTCCGAAAACTTGTTGGTTATGACGACTTGTCGTCCACCAACTTTTGGATCGTGTACCACTTCGACGTGAAGAAAGCCCCCCCCCCCCCCCTGGCCCTCGTGGAAGCAAATGGACCAAAACAAGTTGCCAGTTTTTCCTTCATCCCACCGACGGAATTGAAAACACTGTGGCTCCCTTCCCGTCGTCTCCTGGGATGGATCCACCATCCGAAAGCTCGCAGGTCTCGACAACTCATCGCCCTACCACTTCTGATTGCCTGCCATCTCGACGTAGTGAACGACCTTAGCCAATCACAGCACGTTGAAGAGGGATGAATCTCCGACATTCCTTTCACACCGCCGCTGGAACCCAAGACGATCCCCCGTCGGCTCTCGGAATCATACCACCGTCCTCCGACAACTCGTGAGTAACGACGATTTCGTCCGTCCTCCATGCGCATCACCCGCCATCTCGACGGAGAAGACTGCCCTAACTTGGTCCTTTCGGAAAGGTCATAAACCAAGACAAGCCAACCTGCATCGGAACCAAAAAACAAGCCGCCCCACTCGGATGACTATCCACCTTGATAAGGAAATAGCTTCACTTGCCCTTTCGAAAAGGCGGAAAACATGACAATTCACCATCAGTTCCTTTCGTTCTGCCAATGGAGGGAATGAGTGAGTATCGCAAGAAGTTCTTACTACCATCCTCTCCGAACTAAATTCCTGGCACCCAGCTATCGTCTTCACACACGAAGAAGTTATAAGCACTTACCTTTCCTCGATGTTTTCCTCAGCAGGGAAAAGGATGGAATCACCTATGAACCTTTCCAAAAACCTGCGCACTCTGGGCGAGCGATTCCTTTTCACTCCAACCACCCACGCTCCCAACTGAAGGCAATTGTTGCCAATGAACTTTGCAGGATTGTGGCACATTCCTCGACCCCCCACACTGCGAAGAAGTTTCTCGCGCTTGCTAAGACTCCACTACCCAGCTTGTATTGTCAACGCAGAAACCAAGAAGTCGTGGTTTCGGGCCCGCGAAAGAAGGAATCTGAGCAGGGAGAACAGGCCAGACAATGAACATCCGTACGAAGTTGTCACTTATGTTCCAGGGAGGAGTGAGAAGTTACAGAAAGTCCTTCAAGAGCACGGTGTGCGCTGCTTTTTCTAGCACCCTCCCAACCTGAAAAAGTTGTTGAGAGCCAAGAGTAAATTGTCCCCCCCCCCCCTCCGGCTTCCTCCGTATCCAGTGCCCGTAGGTGGTCACCCACCCCCACCCCCACCGGTTCCAACCCATCGCTATGCGACTAGGCTGAAGACTTGACTCGCCCAGCCTCTCCCACCTCCACTTCCACCTGTTTCTCCCCCTACGATTACCCCACCTGTGGCAGTGCCCACTCCCAACTCCATCTTGGAAGATGTCCCCTCCCACCTACTCTCGCAAAGTGGAGTCGTATGCTGTGTCCCTTGCAGCGACTGCAGCACAGTGTACATTGGTGAGACTCATCGTAAGCTCCAAGCACGCCTTAAAGAACACGTCGGAGACACCTTGGGAGGAAAAGAGAAGAACGGAATTGCTCTCCATCATAAAAAAGAGAAACATGCCATCTCCTGGGATCAGATTTCTGTTCTTTTCAAATCCAACACACACAACGACTGTCATCTCAGGGCACTCCAGTCTCTTGCGATCAAACATTTCTCCAAGAATAGTATACCACTCATGAACATCCAGAATCCTGCTTATGCAAACTTTGATCGCCTAGTGCGGCCAATTCTCGCGTCAAAATTTGACAGAAAGTGGGCACTCCAGATGCAACGCACGATATAGATCAATGGTTCTCTCATCTTGCACGAATTTCAAAAGGACGATGTAGTGACTCGTATTTTTCTAACTAACTTCTGAAGAAGACGAATGCAATTATTCGCCGAAAATTTAAGTGAACATTTGTTGTGTTCTTCTGTGTGGTTTTGTGGGCTCTTTCTTCTATTATGTCGTGTCTAAACCACCGTAAACGCTGGTTACCGGTTTTTGCATACAGTATCACAGGAAGTGTGAATATCACAACAACCCATGCTCGATCTGCGTGACCACCCCCTTTGCAGACTGGCGTGAAATTGCATCCATGCAGCTCACGTCTGTATTAGGAAAAGACAAGCAAATCAACGTGCCGCTGCTTTGAAGAAGGTGCACAACACCCCTCGACTCGAGTCACCTGCAACTACTCGATTGACATCGAAACCATCCTGCACCAACACGAAACCACCCAAAACACCTGGTTAAACCCCGCTATCCTCCCAAACTGGAACACCGATTCCCAGCAGTCATGGTTCAATTCCCCTTTCAATTCCACAACACCATCCCAATTGAAGAAATCCTAGCAGCAGCATCCTGGCGAAATCCAACAACTTTCACCTCACACTACCTAAGGATATGTCAAGAAAAGAAAAAGAACTACACCGGTTGGGACCAATCATCGCAGCCGGAACCATAGTCAAGCCCCCTTAAGCACTCAGAACGAAACCGAAACAAGCTATCCCATTGACGGAAGCAAGACCCACCTTAAAACCAACGATCCTTTATAGGGCCACCTAATACCACGAAAGAGACCAAAATCCGTTTCATCACCAGTGTTCTGAATAAAGTGCGAAATTTTTAAAATTTTTTTGGGTAAAGCCTGCTTGCAGCCTGGGGCGCCCGTCAGGGTGGTGCCCGCCAACTATCTTTGACGAGGGTCTTCTGTTAATGCTAAAATTAACAGGTTAACACGTTTTCCGGGGCAAAAACGGTGCACGGGTAGCTACGAGCACTAGGGCGTCAGATTCGATAGGCATCCGTCCCAGTGTACAGACCCGGGTTCGATCCTGGCGATGGGAAGTGTATATGTACGGGTTTTTCTCCGGTTGCTTCCCGCCCGTTGCACGAGGGTTTCCTCCGGATACTCCGGTTTCTTCCCTCATGCGGCAAAAAACAACTGGTACTTCTTCCACTTAACATCTGCCGCCTGGGAATTTGGATGGGCGGATGCCTCGTGCATCGTCTCTATATTATTTATTTAGTATTTATTATTTTATAAAAAGAAAGCCCATTTTGCCGGCCCCCACGTCTGGCTGGCTAAAAATGGTTTCTTTTGCTAAGGAAAACATACTCGACCAAACCTGCCCTACCTCCCCTCTCGAGTCACCGCCTGACACATTGAAAGTAAAATAAATGACGAAAGTGTTCGAGCTCTCGCTTTTATAGAGGACTACGCCGCGCATGCGTATTGGGGCTTGCAAGCAGGCAGCTACAGGCAGGCAAGAAACCTCCGGGGAAACAACATTGTGGATCAATGTAATGCTAAAATTAAGAGGTTACGTATGTTTCCTTGGCAAAAGAAACCATTTTTAGCCGGCCAGACATGGGGCTTTTTACGATAATGGACTTAATGGTCATGGTTGGACATTTTTTTTTAATAGAAAGAGAATTTTTTTAACTCTAATATTTTACAAATCCATTGACTTTTGAACAAGCATCTTTTAATAAGGCAAGTAGCAAGTTTAAAGATTTTAAGACATTTTTCACACTGATTTCAAAATAGGCATTTTATAACCATTCATGAAGTCGCCCGTAACGAAGATATTACCCTTAGGCAGTAGATCGAGGAGGTCAAACAGCTTTTGATTATTGGCTTTGGTCGTATTAAGCGACCTGTACACAGTGCCAAACACGAAAGGATGAGTACCAATTTTACGGGTAATCCAGAGCTTTCGATGTCTTGCTCAGTCAGGACAGTGGACACGGAAATAGTGTTCTCGGCATAGATAGCAGTGCCTCCAATGTGATGCAGCTGGTTGTCATTACGAGCAACCAGTTCGTAGCTCGGGAAGGCCATTGGGGGCAAAAGTGGCAGAGAACAAGGTCTCAGTAACAGCAAAGAGATCAGGACGGTATATGAAAAGCAGGGCAACGGGTTCGTCATACTTATTTCCTAACGAGCGAGCACTGGTGTACAGAACGTCGACGTTATGACCAGTTGGGCCGTCCCATTTCGTATGATTATCAGTTGGAACTTTGTTGGTGGTTGGTCCTTGTGAGTGGAAGTTGTCCATAGGATTGATAGAATGAGGGTGGCAAGGGGGCACATAGTAGGCAGCAGGGGAAGGGTGAGGAATTGAGGTCAACAGCACAGGCAAGGGATGACAACGCCCAGCGCATTTCTCGTTTTTTTTAGGACGTGGGACAATTTACGGTTTTGGCATTGGATATTGGCAGTCTTCTTTTAAATGGCTCGATAGCAGTCCCCTCTGGCCATGGCATCATTTGAGCTACTGCATCCACATCGGCACCATTGAGTTCGATGCAGAACAACGAATAAGTCATACTTAGTGTTCAACTTAATACAGTTCACGTCAGTTTTAAGGTGTCCTCGAACCACAAAAGATACATCATCCACTATGGTGATGGGTACTAAATGACTGACAAAGATCCGCCTGAGGTCCTTAAAACAGGAGGGAACAGCAACCAGCGCCTTTCATAAGGCAAGTGAACTCTCGGTAGTCGGTTTATAGAATAGAATAGAATTTTATTATTATGTGAAAACATAAGGGAAAACTTACCGAGGTTCTTACGAAGCTGTGTTATAGGGAAGAACCCATTATACATACAAAACGTCAAAGCATAATATGGTAAAATACAAAAAGGCAATGGGATCCTAAATACAGTATTAGGAATATGTAAATGCTTAACGTGGTGAAACAAAACAAATTAAACTATATATATATAAACACATATATAATTGTCTGCGAGTAAATAGGAGAACTTACAATTCGGAAAGAAACAACCAATTAACAAATTTAAGAATGAATACATATTAAGAAGAGACCAGCATGAAAATAGCTATTTATTAAGATGTATAAAAAAGTGTTTTAAAGTAAACGCAAATTTTTTGGTATTTTTCACCTGCTTGATACTTAAAGGGAGGCAGTTCCAGATTTTTACAGCCGAGTAGGTGAGATTGCGTTTTGCATGGTCAGTTCTACACCTGGGTAAGACGAGCTTATCACAATTACGGGTGTTGTAATCGTGACAATCATGGAAGGTTTTCACACGGATAAGTCTGTTGAAGCAAGACCGAGTTTCGCTGGCAGTGTAAACAAGGCTGTACATATAAAGGCAAACATTGTATTGATAAAGTTAAGCAACCTTAATAATTTCAAACTTCCTATACAGAGAAAAAGAATGGTAGTCATAAGTTGCCTTAGCAATACTTCTTACTGCTCTTTTTTGAAGTACAAGAATACGTTGTAGCTTGCAGTTAGAAACTGCACCCCAAACAGTAATCCCGTATAAAATTAAGGGATAGACAAATGCAAAGTATAGAATTCTTAATAATTTAGATGGAACAAATCCTTTCACTCTAGACAGGATAGCACATCCTCTGGCAACTTTACTGCACACATAGTTAATTTGTGGTGTCCATGAAAGGATATCATCAAGGACAATACCTAAAACACGAACATTTCTCACTCTTTCGAGTACGACGTCCGAAATTTTGATGACGTGTGCCTCATTTTGATCAATTTGCGCAATTTTTTGACTCGAACCCATTATCATGTATTTAGTTTTCTTTGCATTTAATGACAATTTGTTAGAATCAAAGAAGTAGGTAAATCTTTTAAGATAAAAGTTAACGTGGCTGATAAGGACATTCAAGTCTGTTCCGGAATATGCTAACGTGGTATCATCTGCAAAGCCAACTACGAACGACTGTTTGCTACAAGAAAAAATATCATTAATGTACACCAAGAAAAGTATTGGGCCTAAGATGGACCCTTGTGGCACTCCACAAGTAATTCCCAGCAGTGGAGACTGAACTCCATTTAGATCCGTAAACTGTGTTCTACCCACTAGATAGCTTTGGGATAGCTTTGGAATAGTTTGGGAAGTGTGGGGGCCGACTTCAGAGAATGACTGTAATATGCTTTAGTATACGTGTTTACAATGGGTTTCAAGTGTGAATTGCACTATTTACTTTTGTATTTTCTTACAATTTGAAACTTCTAATTTTTACGATGAAAACTTCGACTCACCCAGCAATTTTCGCATTTTATACACTGTCAAAGCTGAGATTTATGTGGAAAAGAGGGACAGCAGGTACCCGATTATTATAGTGGTGTGGAGGAGGGTGGGGGAAGTGGGAGAGTGAAAGTTGAGATTGGATGTGGAAGGTATTGAGACATCGGATACTTTTATTCTTTTGTATATGTTTCTTGTTTACAACAGTCTCGAAGCCATAGTGTCGTCTGCTTTACGACCGTTTGAAGCAGTGGGCAGTTCGTCAAGGTCGGATAAAGATTTGCTCTCACCAGCTTGCCTCTTTCCCATGACGAGGAGGTCACTAGTACATATTTTATTTGCAACAGTATTACAAATCGATTCATTAACGTCGGCCGTACCATAATAATCGTCGTGGTACCTGCTGTTTCAGTTTCAGTAACGCCCGACTTCGTGCGGACTCGCGTGATTTCCGTGAGGGCGAATCCATCGAGGCGGTCACACATGCAATTCCCTTACAAGAGGCGAATGATAAGTAATTTTCATCATTATGATAAGAACTTGACAGCTAAGTAATGGTACTGTGAAGCTCACAGAGTTCCTTGGTAATGATAGTGAAAGACTTAGACACCCGAATTCTGCTAATTCAACACGGCTTGGGGGAAAATGACGTGTACGAGGTATGTATTTTGGAAGCAATATGAGGAAGCATAAGGAACCCTACGCTTTCAAACACGAGAAGCCCTGTGCCTTGAAGCATGAGGAACCCTGCACTTTCAAGCATGTGGAACCGTGCCTTCCAGCATGAGGAACCCTGTGCCTTCAAGCTCGAGGAACAGTGCTTTCAAGCATGAAGAACTCCATGATTTCAAGTATGAGGAACTCCACGCTTTCAAGAATGAAGAACCCTGTCCCTTCAAGCATGAGGAGCCCATGCCTTCAAGCAAGAGGAACCTTGTGCTTTCAAGCATGAGGAACCCTATGCTTTCAAGCATGAGGAATCCCGTGCCTTCAAGCATGGGTAACCCCGTGCCTTCAAGCATGGGGAACCCTGTGCTTTCAAGCATGAGGAACCCTGTGCTTTCAAGCATGACGAACCCTGTGCTTTCAAGCATGACGACCCTGTGCTTTCGAGCATGAGGAACCCTGTGAAGTTCGAGCATGAGGAACCTTGCGCTTTCAAACATTAGGAACCCTGTGCCTTCTAGCATGAGGAACCCTGTGCCATCAAGCCCACAGACCTGCACTTGATGAACTCTTCCCGGCAGTCAGTATTTGGTACCAAACACTGACCATACTCTATTATGAAAATAATACCCTTAAGTAGAAAATGTTATCTGGTCTCAACAATAGTCCTGAACTGTGGTGATATCATACTTTTATCGTGCAATTCGTTGAGCCTCACAAAGTTCCCTGACAATTGAATGGACTAAATTCAAACAGGACCAGCAACTGTCCAATTGAAAAGCACAAACCGAACCATTTACAACTTGTCTCAAAAATTAATGAGGACTTTGCTGTATTAGAGCAACTGTGGTTAGAGGATTACACATTTGAAAATAATGGTGTAATTCCCCCCCCCCAACCCAGGTATTGACAGTTTCAAATTCGGTCACATTGGTGAACAATGCTCAAAACCAACTATTAACATTGTGTGGGCATAATTTTGAATTGGGGCAATACAGGTGAGCCCACCAACAACCCCCATGGATACCAAGGCGTCAATATTATCAAATTTGGCTCACATTGGCGAACATCGCCATAAACCCAACTACTAATTGAGGTGCTCCACTAGTCATATTTCTCCGTTCCCCAAGATCTGAAGCTGCCTCGCCAGAGCCACCTACGAAAAGAAAGGCAGAATCAAACTGATCTTTCATTGCATGCTTGGGACGCAAGGCACTTTCCATCTGTTGAGGCTGCACCACACAATCTTTGTACCTACAGAATTGGCTACACATTTGAAATTGAACCACTTTTATCTATCGTTACTATTAAAAATACAGTACTGCATCGTTAATAATTTTCACTCACATTTATGCTTGAAACATTTAAAAACACTTTGCGAAATATTTCAATTGATTCCACACTGGATATTTACCTGACTGATTCAGCGAATGATGCAGAAAAGGCGACACTTTCTTGTGGTACTCCCTCTTTGTGAATTTGTACCCTAAACCTGTAAGGTCTTCATTTCGGAGCACTCCGTTGCTGCAAAAGAAAGGAGACTCAACATCGGAACAATGGTCTTGCTCAAAGTGCTCTTCGTAATGACTGGCGTGGTAGCTGGTCCCTGCTTAGAAAACAAAACAGGCAGCACAGCGTGGCTAGTGTCATTGATACCGCAACTAGCGAACAGGATACTGCAGACCTGTGGGCTACAAAATTTGAAAAGTTTCTGAATGGTGGGGTAACTTCGGAGCGCAGGATTTTCCGACCAGTGGAATGGAGAATGGTGAAATGTTCATGAAGTTTTCTGCAAGGGAGGTCAAAGAGAATTACAAAAGTTTTGCTCTTGGTAAATCCTGTGGATCGGAGCAGTTGAGCCGGGAGCATGTCCGCTATGCCTGAGATGGATGATTCCATGATTTGGTTGCCGGTTTTCCAGAATAGATTCTCTGCTTGCGTTACACACTTGTGGGTGCCCAAAGATTTGTCCAACGTTACAATTACTCCTGTTCCCAAAAACCGCACTGCTAATCTTAGTGATAGTACTAATTATAGACCTGTAACCTTAGCCAGTATTCTGTCAACTGTACTTGAAAAACTTCTTCTTAACAGGCTGGAACCCTTCTTAAAAACAACTAGTCATCAGTTTGGTTTTAAGGCAAAGCATAGTACTGAGCATGCTGTTCACATGCTTAAGGAGACTAAGACATTACCGCGCCCAGGATTGTGGTGTGTACGGTCTTCTTCCTGGATGCCAGTAAAGCCTATGATTGGGTAAACTGGGGCGTTCTGTTTAAGAAACTGTGTCACAGGTGTGTCCTAATGTGGGCAATCAAGATTCTTAAAAACTGGTATTCACAACTCAGGAAATGACCGTGCGATGGAGTGGGTCCACCTCTAGAGCTTTTGAGACCAGCAATGATGTGAGACAAGGTGGAGTGTTATCTCCTGCCTGTTTGGTGTCTATATGGAGTCTCTGAACCAGGCACTTGTTAACGAAGGTGTTGATTGCCGTGTTGGTGTCACATGCATCAACGTTTGTTTTGCTGCTGATTTGGCAATTATACTTCAGCTAAATCCTTTCAAGCACTGCTGGCAGCAAGTGAAAATGTTACCCAGTAGTTGGACCAAAAGATCTAAAATGGAAAGCATTTATCCCCCCAAAGGTATTCTTAAGTGGTAAATCAGTGAAGCTTGTGCGCAGCTACCGCTACCTTGGGCACATCATCTCGGATGAGTTACGAGATGATGCCGACATGCGCAGGCAATGCCGTGCGGTGTGTGTTGCTGGCAGTGGCTTGAAGGCTAAGTTTAGTTCGTGTGATAGGTTTGTAAAGAACCGTCTTTTCAAGGCACATTGCACAAACCTCTACACAAGTGGCTTATGGATGGACTATAATAAAGCCTCTGTGAACAAACTCGAGTTGTGTACAACAACGCTGCTAGACGGCTACATGGTCGACCACCACAGTATAGCGCAAGTAGGTTAATGGTTGAGAATAACCTCCCATCCTTTGGAGCTATCAGAAGAAATGCTGTTTTGGGTACTCATGTATGGGTGTTGGCTTCTCCTAAGCTTCCGGTGCAGGCAGTGCCCAAATTTTCACTGTGCAAGGAGTACACCTTCAGTACGTGGCATGCAGTACTGTACGGTAATTGCTAATAGTTTTTGTTGTCTTATTAATTATTCACTTTGTACTTTTTGTATAATCTGTAACTCGGCACTTTTTGTACTCAAGCAAAGGTGCTGTGGTCCAAAAAAAATTTGGGACGAGTTTTTGAAATAAATATTTGTAATAATTAGGCCCCATGAATAAAACTCGACCCACTATTAAGAAGACAGACGTCAGCAAATTCTTGCCCAATATGCACACCAATGTAACCACAAGGGCTATTTTGAGGCTCATCAGGACCCTTATCCAGGTCAGGAAAGTCAAAATAATCTATAGATATTTTAGGGCGCTGTGCTTTTACCCCTCTCGATATTGCGGACGTGCGATAAGTCGTATCGTAGTAATGCTACGGAATTGTAAATGCAGCAGTGTGATTTACACACCGACATTTCATCATCTCGGTATTATCAGTACCAATTGTTCACACCTAAGATTTATAGCACCCAACAAAGGCTATAATGCTCAAACTATTCACATTTTTTACATTTCCTTTATCTATTGATGGTTGGATTTGCTGTATATGGTAAATACTTGCTTTCAGTGCCGTATTTACTCAGTTCGAATCCGGGTACATAATAGTAAAGTATTTTTTGTAGTTTTTAATTCTCGGTAATTCATTTATATTTTTGTAAACATAAAAGTTTAGTGGAAGTGACGACGGCCCTAGTTCAACCGAGGTAATGCAGCCTAGGTTAATCTGGTATTAGCCAAGTTATATCTCACCGCATAATACTCTGGGCGTTAAATGAAAACTTGAAGAATGCTACCGCAAGCTGCAGTGTTTTAAGTTTTTCAAACTATTAGACTGTGCGATTACCTTGGGTAATACGATTAATCTTGGCGGCCTTTCCCTGATTGAACGATATAACTACCTTCGAAGTCCGACCCTTTTTGGAAACTTGGCAGCTTCTCTAACACCAGTTTTGGTTGGATATATGGTTTCAGTAACCATACGGTCAATCCTCCTCATTCAGATGCGATGAGTTAAAGCCATGGTATACTTAGTTCTTAAGGTTTCTACGAACGTTGAGGCCACATGCTCGCCAGTTATCGGCAACAGTACCAGTTGCCTTAAACGTTTAATAAATTTGAAATGCATTACCACAATAATCAGTTACGTGGATGACAAGTGAAATTTGTCACTAACAGCTGCTGCATTGATTTAATAGTTGGTTCCCTCCATGCCACAGAGTAGGATCAGTGTAATGTGAACTTTAACAGTATACTTTGCCAGCATTCTCGTCACAGTCACGTTCAAACTCAATTCAACATTACAGGACACTTTCAACAACGTGAGACACAAAACACCTTATATGACATCAATGCACGATACATAAAAACTGTCATCTTATTCCAAGAGGGGGCAATTCTAGGAGAGGGTTATGCAAATCCAATAGTCCTAGCAAGCAAACTGTCTCATCACCAATGCTAATACTCTCTTTTTTTAGAAAATGTCTTATCGCTTACTTTGAAAATCGGGAATTACCTTCGTTAGTAAAGATATTGGTAAGGCCATGGAAAGAAAATGTTTTGGTTCTCGGGCATTTTTTACTGGTTCTAAAAGTCACCCGGTAACCAGACTTTTTATTTGTATTTTATAACTAAGTAAACCTAGGATTCCAAATTGGTTCTTTCTGTTTAGCATGTGGTAGTAAATTTTTTAACCATTTCAAACCACAACTAAACCTAATTGCTTGCTGGATAACGTATGTGCAAGAAAACTCATTTCTCTCAAAAACTCTTAAGTAACCTTTTGCGGGTCACTTTTTTTATTTAGCCCAAAAAAAAGTCACCAGGCAAGGCCTAAGAACCGAAAATTTTTTTTCGCGGCCTAAAGATATCTTTTATGTTTTGAAATTGTGCGTGAAATGATGATTCTTCCAGAGAACTTGTTCTCGCCTGGAGAATCTAAGTTCTCCGAGTCGAATCCGATGAAACTGTTACAATAATGGGATCTTCTCCTATGCCCACGGCGCGTTTTTAGTGGTCAAATGGCTAATAAAATAATATAACACGCGCCTGCTGCGTGAAAACCACCAAGTCATACAACAAACGGAATTTAATTTTCAACAGGTTATGTTCCTGTCATGTTCACCTAAATACAATAAAAACAAGCCATTACAAAACACTTGCCAATACCATAAGTCCGCAATGCCACAACAAAACCAAATACTTACAACAAGTCATTAAACACACCCACGATGGGCTATACCAACCACATCCACCATCTTGGAAATTACGTCATACACCACTGATCTCAAATTTGGTTCATGGGCCAAGATTCAAAAATGTTTTGCCATTTTACCATACGTTGGAAATTTTTCACAACATTTAATGCCCATTCTCTGTTAACAGAAATCGTGTAGGCTTCTAACATCAATCTTATTTTTTCAATGGGTTCAAAATAAACCACACCAGTTCCCTGAATGTCAACAATATGGTGAGCAACACTAGTATGCTTTGCCACAGCATATGACATGTTTGATTTCGATATGGCTCCAGCATGATCTTTTTTTCTCACGCCTAGTGTCCTCCGGCACTCACCAACATATATGCTAGTACAATCCACACACTTAATACAATAAACCACATCCCTCCTACAATCTACTTCAGGATTACAAATCGACTCGTCCAAATTTTGTCATGTGGGGACCAAAATTAAGAATTGGTGACTGGACAGTCCCTGATTTGCTTTCACTTCTTCCAAAGCAACCACATGGGGCCTGCTAACCATATTCCGAATAGTGTTCATGGGTCTTGACACCACTCTTAATACCTTGTTTTGAAAAAATCTTTTTAACAGCCTGAAATATCCCTGGTACGAATGGAATGATGGTCCAATCAAGAGGTGGGGGGAGGTTTTAAGTTACTGCTTCTCCCAACGATCCGTGTAAGATCACTACAAAAACCATGCTCATTAGTAATCCTCAAAATCTCTTTCTCCACAATCCTATTTGGATATCCATTAGTAAAATACTTATGCTTAATTCTAACAATTTCATCCTTTAAATCCTCTTCCCTCGAACAATGGTTGAGTACCCTTCTAATTTCTCCACCCAGGATTCCCTTAAGCACTTCTGGTGGATGAGCAGAGCTGTAGGCAACTGATCTGGTTGTCTGAGTTGGTTTCACAAAGTGTGATGTAAAAACCCTCTTAAGAAACCCATCTTTATGTATCTTAACATCCAGGAATGTGATTTCTCCTAAGCTATTTTCTTCTTCGTGAGTGAAGCACAAGCTATGGTGGAACTGGTTCAAGGTCCAAAGAATTGGCACAATTTCATCCTTAGAATGCAACCAAGCAAAAATGTCATCGACATACCTGCTCCACCACCTAAGCCGCGGGATGTGTTGATTATTGATGCTTTTATCTAGTCTATTAAGAACAATATCACAAAGGTACCCAGAGATTGAGGCACCCGCAGCCACACCTTGTGTTCGAGTGAAAAAACCTCCATCATGCTTGAAGTAATTAGTATTGAAGATTGCTCGAACCACCTCCACCACATGGTTTGGTAAAAGTTTACCTTAAGGAAGGCTCTCTTCCTTATCCACAAGAATTTCCATAAGACACTGCAAAATTAATTCTCTATCAATTGACGGGTACAAGGCTTTTACATCAAAGGACACAAAAAAAACCCTACCCTCCCAGTCCTTATGTGACAGGCCTTCAAGATCATTTTTCAGATTAACCGCATTTTTAACCGTGTATTCACCCAAAGCTGCCTGCTTAAGAATCGGTGCTATGAAATTATTGAGCTTAGAAGACACACCATACTTATTAACAGTGATAATCCTAAGTGGGAAATTGTCTTTATGCGTCTTATAAGTAGCGAAGATGAAAGGGTGTGCAGGGAATTTTTCAATCAGTTTCACGTTTTCCGCAGTAAGTAGCACTTTGTCCTTCACCAACTTCTTAAGGTAATTATTGATTTCTTCTTGGTACTCTTCAACTGGTGAATGATCCAGTTTATGATAATTACTAGTATCACTTAAGATACCATCAAGTTTTTCTTGGTAGTCCTCTCGGTCCAAGACAACAGTCGCATTGCCTTTATCGGCCTTAACAATCTTGAGGTCATTGTTAGTTTTGAGGTTGCGCATTGCATCTAACTCCTCATTAGTAATGTTACGTTGGTTAAAGGAATGGGCCCTCTTACCCCACACTTCAACCTTAGACGCAATACAGTGCCTAACATCCTCAGCATTCGGCAGGAGCCTCAAACCTGCCTCAATGCCAGCCATAAAACTAGGCCAAATTTTACGTGTATCATTCGTAACAGCAAACTTGAAGTCTTTACAAAGAACACTATGTTCATGAGTTGAGAGCAAATGTTTAGATTTATTGATCACCCAATGATTGGCGACAATACCGTAGTAGCATGGTCTCCTCTTGTTGGGGTGGGGGGGGGGGGGCACACACAGGGACCTACCCTCCAAATCCAAGGTACAGCCCATCGTGGGTGTTTTTAAATTGTGTTTTTAATGACTTGTTTAAGTATTTGGTTTTGTTGTGGCATTGCGGACTTATGGTATTGGCAAGTGTTTTGTAATGGCTTGTTTTTATTGTATTTAGGTGAACATGACAGGAACATAACCTGTTGAAAATTAAATTCCGTTTGTTGTATGACTTGGTGGTTTTCACGCAGCAGGCGCGTGTTATATTATTTTACTTCATTTCTCTATCGCAGAATCCTCCTCACTGTGTTACAATATTGGGATAGATTAGGAAGCAGTGCACCGAACTTGGAATCACTCCGAAGACGGCTGTGACGACCTTGGTCCCACTTGGTAATTAACCTGTACCTACATCCCAGACACACCACTCATCCGCCACTTCGGCGTCCAAGTAAGGGTCCCAGAGGATGGCCCCTGTGCCCCCCAAGGGATACGGTCCCTCATTGGCCCAGGTCAAAGGTCGGACGAACCAGGCTGCACACCGCCAGTCCGGCGTCACAAATACCGCCCACTTCACTCGATCCACAACGAGTTTGTCCACGCAACGTCCGATTAAAGGACACGGGGAAAAAAGGTACAGAAAGAACGGCCCCCAGTTTACACTGAACGCATCCACGAACTATGCCACTGGGCAGCGCCCCCACGACCCAAATCGCTGCAATTGGGCCGTTGCCTCCGATGCTAACACATCCACGTCTGGTGTACCAACCACCTACAAATCTTCCGAAACACGGCAGTACACAATCGTAAGTTAAATCCCTGTCCCAGAAATTCCGAAACAAGACCACATTCAGCTTCCCCAGCACAAATGTCGCCTGTACCACACAATCCAGACTACGTACCTCTACGTTGCTCTAGACTACAGACCATAGCATTGAGCACCTGAGACTTAGTCCCCCCTTGATAATTCACATAAAATGAAACAGCCGGAAAGGATTCGTACGACCCGTGCAACGACGGTTTCCGCAGCTTCTTCCTATTCCTTAAGCTAGGGCCTTAGTGGGCCTCCTTACCTTGATGCTATGGCTCCATGTTATGAACTATCAGTATTCTTTACTGTTGTTAATGTATTCCAGCGATGCTATGTACTTTGATGTATGGTCCAGTCCCTAGTGGTCAGGGGAACTCTGGCATTATCTACCACTAGGGGGTGGCTGTTAGCAGTGAAGGCTCATGGGATAGAAGGATATGCCACAGGAAATACCTTGCACCACATGTGGTAGCTTCTGGCTCCAGCTCTAGGTATAAAAGGCCATGCAGCCCCCTTGACACTTACTCTGGGAGCTGGTTCCCTAACCAGCAACAACTCCACCCGAAGTATGCCACTCTGCTACAGCCCACACTAGAGCATCCTTGAACCACTGAACATCTCTAAAGGACAGACCATGTGGCCCTGGAAATAAACCCTGAATTAACCATCCTTCTGGGTTACTTCCTTGAACTGGGCTTAGTGGGGTTGCACCCGTCCCCTGACCAGGTCTCCAAATACGTCTAGCGCTTTCAGCATCGCTAATAATTCTCTCTCATTTATATGCAAAGCAGCCTCCTTCGAGACCCAGGCCAGCTGCCACCTTCCCTGTGCCTGCGAATCCCCTGTGGCCGCTCCCCAGCCCATGTCCAAAGCGTCCGTTGTCTGCGGCCTCCATCGAGACCCAGGATTTTGCAACCACCGGGCGACTCAAGACTCGGCCCACCAGCCCAAATCCTCGCAAGACCCTCGGCGGTGGCGCATTTCCCAACTCTAGACCCGCACCATCAACAATATCCAACACTGCCGGCGACGCCCCACGGCCGCCCAGTCTGCACGATGGCCCCTCAAACTCCCAGCACGCCACGT
Source organism: Lithobius niger (assembly GCA_023313725.1). Classification (NCBI taxonomy): domain Eukaryota; kingdom Metazoa; phylum Arthropoda; class Chilopoda; order Lithobiomorpha; family Lithobiidae; genus Lithobius; species Lithobius niger. The sequence continues at coordinate 201,340 of JAHWFP010189065.1, forward strand.
GCTTATTATTTAATAAACTTTTCTTTCCCCGAGTCAAACAATCCAACAGCGCAATATCTTACTTACGCTCGGTCGAGCCGATGAGCATTGAGAATCGCTCAAAAATTTTTTTTTTCGCAAACTGACAGACGTGGTAATTAATCAACAAATCCATTTTTCTCTGTATCACCATCAACAACGCTTTTCACTGTCCGCCAACTGCGGTTTCAGTCGGTTTGGTCGTTACCGACTCCGACAATGGGTTTCACATATGAACTCCCAACTGCACGTCTCTGTGCACTAATGCCTCGCTAAGTCTCAACTGTTTTTTTACGAAAACCACAAATTAAGCATTACGAACCTGAGAAACCGCACTGAACCACTCAGTGAATCAAGAATCAATTATATCCACGTGCGTACGCACCTGGCCGGCCTATCAGACCGCCACTTTCTCAGTTCTCACAAAACTTTCCACCGCCGTGCCGGCGCCATTTTTACACTCTCCAACCAGCCTCTAAGAAAGTACTCACCACCAAATCGAGTAGCTTTGTAGCCACGCTGCTTGCTTGGAATAAATGGCGCCCTTCAGTTCAACTGTGAAAAAGATCGTGCGGAGCGACTTTCCTATAGCAATGTAATAATCTTAGCTCAAGATTTTCCGACTGCACGCGCCAACGGCAAGGAAAAGAGTAGATGGACTCGAACAGGGTAGGGGGAAGTGGGATAGACAAGGAAATGACGTAATTTTTGCATTAATGAGCTAAAAATGCGCCGTAGGCATAGGGGAAGATCCCATTATTGTAACACAGTGAGGAGGATTCTGCGATAGAAAACTGTACTAACGAAGATAAACTACAAAAAAAAAAAAATGAATCACTAAACAAATTATTTACAAGCCATCATTTATTTGGACACTTATGTACAAGATTGGTATTAAAGACTCTATAGTTATGTACAACAAAACCTAGCAACTGGACGTATTACACAGGGAGGAAAAAAACAAAAATTATAATGGAATGTGCACGCATCTATACTTAGTTACAGCATGGATAAAGTTACTGATAGAACATAATTTAGTTAAAGCAAAGCTAAAGTGTACTCATCCAGTTGCGAATATTTAAATTCTGTTAACTATATTTCTACTCTTTGTACAGCGTAACTTTTTTTTTTGTATTTTTGATAAATATTACATGATGCAAGCTTAGTTCATCATTACAACAAAACAAAACAGAAAAAAAAAACGTTGACTGTAACATAACTTAAAATTTAAATACGGCATTCTAAACCTTGCCAACTTTAAGATTGTGTGCAAAACATAATACAACATAAAAATATAAAATACATAGTAATAAAACTGCAAACTCCTACGACCAACATTTCGTAAACAGCACACCTGGTTAAATTTATCAATTATTTTATTGTGTTACGGTTACCAACAGCTGCAAACGTCATGATTTTTCTATTACTAAAGGAGTGTATCAAATGGACTAACTAAATATAAACTCATGTGTGCCACCAAACCGAAGATGGTTCAACATTCAATTATTTATTGGTGATTTACCACAAGACCACTGTGTAAGTCATTTTATTTACATAGTGTAAAAAAATGTTAAACTCACTTTAAAACCAACAAACTTGGCGAATACCTCCACATAAAATTGTACTGTTTAAGGCTTGGAAATAATTTTGAAAAGTAGAATTTTCATTATTTACAATATTTGCTAACGGTGTTCTAATCCGGATAGCACCGTACACTATTTTTTGTTTTGGTTGGGGAAGGGGATAGGGATTAATTAGGTTTGTCTTTCGGCTTTCCATTTATCCACGACAGGCTGCAGAACCAAGGAAGAGCCGAGCCAGACAATTGTTAAAGACAAGTAATTTCTGGGATAGCAGTTACTCACAGATGTTTTAAAATAAACTGCATTAAAACACTGCAAGTTAGTGGAAGCCTGAACAAACCCACACAATTGCTAAAAAAGTTCATGGAGTTCTGTCTAACACTCACAGCAGAAATTGTCGCCGATATGGTAAAACAAATTAGCAGAAATTACTTGTCCAGAAACGTGGATGTTTTGCAGTAACTATCACATCCATGGAGCAAACAGACTAAACATGCACCAATCTATCTTCTTTTTTTAGTCCATTTTGAAAAAAATTAAAATGCCAATACTATAACCAAATCGCACTTCCTATTATTTTTTTTGACATAAGTGAAACGAGCATGAAAGTAGCTCGTGCGTCATATCAGGTTGCACTGCAAGGAGGACCTGTGCCCTACCATACAAAATAGATGACTTCCACATTTTAGATGACGTTACACATGAACTGTTTCTTTTTCTTTACCAGCTCTTATGACTAGCAAACTCCCATCACAAAAGTTACCAAGAAAACAGCTGCAAATTAAACTTAACAAGTTTTATCAATCGTTTTCAACCAAGAGGATAAAAGATTAGGAACCAACAACTGCTGCTGGAACCAAAAAGTGAATTACTTTTCCCGTGTTACTTCTACAATAAACAAAAAGTATGTAGCTTACCATAAATTGATGCAGATTATCAAGTATTTCGTTATCCATCAGTTATTGAAAATGCAACATGAATACAAAAGATGACAATTGCAGATTCCTGAATGCCATTGAACTTTCTAGCTTCTTGCTGGTTTGACAATTTAAACATGAGGTGGAGATATTACTAAAACGGTTGAATGGCATGCATGAGTGTGCAATGCCGTAAATTGCCTATTGAATGCTTTGGCAAAGCTATTGCCCACCCCCATAAAAATCGTCTCTGCTGTTTAGGCGCTGGTTTTTGCATACCCGAACTAGTAAAGAACTCTCCTTAAATCGTTGTTTTTCTGCCACAACTTGCAAGGATATTGGAACGGTAAATATCCTTAACTTTGAAATCTAAGCGAACAAAACTTATTCTGCTACAAAATCCTAAATGTTTCATACAGTTAACAAAATCAACTTATTATCCAGCACAATTCGTGATCGGAATACCTGTGTGTTTGCATTCCTATTTCCCGGAAGTTGCTTCAGGTCGGAAGCTAGCGTCAGGATGAGTTTATCATTCTCTCCTGACAAAAGGACTTTACTAGCATTTCAACGTGCAATCGCCTTCAATCCTGTCGCTACAAAGGACTACGTGGTTAGAAATTTCAATAGAACTTCGATTATCCGAACTAATTGGGACCGAGGGGTGTTCTGATAATCGAAAATTCAGATAATCCTATGTACGTGCCAAATAAGAGGAAAACTTTTTTTTTTTTACTCAGTTTTAGTGTTTGTGAACTATGCTTGATTGTATACGACTACTGAAAAGAAAATTTTGTATGAAAAGTTTCCAGGAACATAAATAAAGCAAAGTCAATGCTTATTCCTTCTCTGAACGACGGAAAATTTCTCAATATTTTGTAAAAAATGGGAGTTCGGATAATCAGGGTATTTGGGTAATTGAGGTTCTACCGTAATCTTAACTTTTAACTGTGAATTATGTTGGATTTTGGAGGTGCGACGATATAATAAACCAGAATTGCGAATGAAAGAATAAAGTTAACGTGTTAATGCTTCAATGAATCCAGATCAAGTACACGAACGATCGCATAACAGCACTTTTCCGTGATGGAGTAAAAACCCTTTCTGGACAGGTTAAAAATAGGTTGCAATTGAATTTTGCCAAATTAACTGCATACGCCCAGGAGCATTAAATAAGCAATTTGATACAGCCTTACCGTTATATCGTGTCCTTAGTGGATGCTCTTGTCACCAGATTTTTGAACATTTGGAACACTTTGCGAACGAAACTTAATTCGAGACAGCTAGGTTCCCAAACAAAAAGTATTAAACACTTGTTAAACGCTCGTTAGAAAATCTAACCTTTTTAACTCAAACCAAACATTTACAAACCCTACAACCGTGCAATACTGGCTTAATTCAATACCGAGTTTCATGCAGAGTAATGTACTGTTAATATGATATTTTCGTTGATACAACCTTCCTTACCAATGGTGCAGGACACTGGAAAACACACCAGAAGCACTATGAAAATTAAGCAGCTGAATTTATCAATGATAAAAAAAATTAAAAAACTATTTTAGGTTTTTGAACATCCAATACCAATAATCCTATATTTAGTGCCCGACTTTTATAGTACATCATCAAACAGTAAGTAAGCTTTTATGGCAATAAAGGAGGATAAAGAATCTGCAATGAAATATTAGCCGACTTTATACAAATTCATCATCAATCAGCAGGGAGTCTAGGTTTCTGCGATTCCGCGATTCTGCGATTTTTCACAGAAAAATGAAAGTCTCGCAGATTTCGTCAACTTTCGCAGAATGATGCAGATTTTGGACAATATCCCACAGCCACAGCTAAAATGCTTCTATTTGTCGTCTGCTCTCACTTTTTCACGACGCTTGACAAAAACATGCAAAATAAGCTAGGCCCTAATCAACATGTTTAATCTCAAAATTTACGTTATCCAAATTATTTACGTTACTTTCTGCAGAAAATTAAGCTGCAAGAAACTTTGCAGAAAACAAGCATTATGTTCGCGGAATTTGTATTTTGCCGCAGCAGAAACCTAGACTCCCTGTCAATCAGCCATCATATTGAACAAGGCCATCCATGAAATATGTACGTTTGAAATAAAACCCGCCTAGACAAGATGACAAGAATCCTTGTTAAAGGCTTAATTTCATACATGTTAAAAATAATATGCTGTTCTGCCAACTGCACTGCTAAATTGGATAAGTAATTTCAGATAATGAATGCTGAAGACATACTTTTACCACACTTCAATTCATTATTTTTTGCACACAGTTAAGACAGTTTTCCAAAGCCAACACCGTGTTAGTTCTGCTAAATCAATATACAAAGTTAAGGCAACACAATAGTGAAAATTACGCACTAAAAATGGCTAGGAATCCTATTCTGCCATGCTGAACTACTTGATCACAAAGTGGTTCAAGTCTTTCTTTTAGTGACCAGATAAGAATATAACCATACGTTAAAAACCAGGACAGCATCGATACCATGTTATCCAAATCGGGTGGTATCGTTAAAACCACTTCGCCACAAATTGACAGATTTTGAAATTCAAATACAGAAATCTCGACAATCCGACCCCTATTATCCAAACAGGCAAACACCCTAATTCTCTATTCAGAAAATACTGTACTCACAAATTTGCTATTTTTTTTAGAGACTGAATAAGTATGAGCATGCGTAACTTCTGTTTCTGGATTCAGTAGACTTACACATCAAGAATAATTCCTAAATAAGTTTTATTCTTTTGCTTTGTAGGTAAATTGGATTATCCGAACCACTTAATTCTATTAACCTCCATTGGTCTCAATTAGCTTACATAATAGAGGTTCTGCTGGACATCATCTTAACTGTTTTTTCGAGAGCTTTCGTGCTAATGTTAAGTCCACAGCCCACGTCATTCTGAAGTTGAACAAACATAAGTTTAAAAAAAAAAACACTTGAGAGCAAGCAATTTACTAACGAAGGCACACAATTGAAAACCTTTCAGAAGCATCGAACTTGAGTCCTATGTCAAGCTGAAGTTTACTTAGCACTCATTAAAAAAAATTATCCAGTATCGGTGAAGCCCTGCTAAAAACGTAAACGTGACGCATGCCTGTGACAGCTTGGTATTATATGCAACATTAACAAGTGGTACACAAAGCTTATTTCAATCTGTTAAGGCTTCCATACCACACAGAGACCCTCCCGCAAGCTGTTTTCGAAAAATCCCTTAATTCAGTGTGTACGATAACATTGCAAATGCTTAAGAGTGATTCCTTTTAGTGCCATAAGCTTGCTGATGAACCTTTACATAGTTAGTTTTCTTTTTTTCTTACAAAATACCTTACAGTTAGTTTTAGAATTAGTTTTGCTAGAGTGAGCGACATTGAATATGAACAGCACTTGCACACCCTTGCAGTTTTCAAACAGACGTAACAACGGTGTGATAAAAACAACTTGTTAATTATAAGAAATATAAAAAAAAAACCAAGCTTATTGTAACCTTTCTTTGGCACTGACTTTAAAGTACAGCATTGATTTTCTGCTATCAGTAGGTCTCAGTAAGCCATCAACGCCTTGCACTAAAGGCCACATTTAATGAACCAATTCTCTCAAAATATTTTAAAAACTTGTACTGAAATTCCCAACACTTAAAATCTGAAAAAAAATACAAATTAGGTTGCTAAAAATTATTGCTACAGTAATACAAAAAAAACGAAACATCATTGTGCCACGTTTGGCAAGGACCCAACACTGGCAAGAGGCACACCTACACAACACAACCGCCCTTCAAACCTCGATTATTATCTCCTAAGATTCAGGACATTACACATCTTGCAGGTCTTGGCTTCAAGGACTAGCCATACTTTCCCTTACCAGTGGCAAGATCTTGCGTCTGCCAGCAGAAACACATTCCTGACACGAATATTTACGAACTCATTCCAATGCCTGTAGGGCAAGTCTAACGACTCTAATAGGATATTGAGGTTAAACAATGAAGATAGTATAACCAGTTGACGTTTGGCGGGTTATAAACACAGAAAAAACAGCGATGTATTGTAACCAAGTAAGATACTGTTGCATTTTAAGGAAAGTTTGGGAAAGATGGCATCCCGTGTAATGACTGTAGGGCACATGAAATACAATTGTTTTCTTGAGAAAGGTGTCATCAAGGGCCGTTTTACAAGGACGGCACAAAAGATCTACTGAAAAGTAACGGAACCTGTCTTTGAGACCAAACCTCCATGAGTTCTGCGAGTTGTTACTCGCCTTTAAATTCTACACGCGCAGTCCGGCTGCCTTCTCTGTTGTTGACGATTGAGTCTACGCAACGACGCATCTCCATATTGAATTCCAGAACCAATACGTTCGGGGTCCAGATCACCTAATAAAGAAAATGAAAAAATATTAACACTGTATATTTTTTTCATTACTTTGTTTTCAGGTAATCAATTGCGTAACTTACGACAAGTAATAAAAAGAATTTTAAAAAGTTCATAACTATAGTTACAAGCCCACAGGCGCATTTATTTCATTATGCATGACTGTGATCTTCTTGTTATAAAATGTTTATTACTACTATATACAGTACCATCGTTTAACATTATGTTCAGTTTCCCAAATCAAGCTGGCGTTAAAAAATCATAATCTTCCCTAATTCTTTTTTGGTCGAAGGAACGTGCATAAGACTAAATAAATTTGTTTCACATTTCACTCTACATTCCATCACTAAATCAAAAATTGCACAGCTTTAAATGATGATGCTAACATAACCTTCACTATACTTCTTTGTGAACCTTGCACTGTGTCTAACTCTTCGTAGGCTCTGAACTGGTGCAACGATGAAGTTTTATGTCAGCAGGCTTGGCAACACGACGTAAATTATCTCGACGTACGGGAGTAGGAGGGGATACACGAGGCGAGATCCAGGTATCAGCGGAACTTGGGAATCCAAAACGGCAGCTCATCCGAAGCGCTATCCGCAAGAGGCGCACTATGCCCTGGCTGAAGGTTGGAAACGAACCAACAGACGTGGTTGAGGAAGTCTTCCCCCTCTAGCATCATGTCTGCCATCTTGGAGGAAGTTGAAGAGCGCTAAAGCTTCGACAATTCACTTTACGACCGAATTTGTCGTACTCCTAACAGCTTCTGGTAAGTTAGAAGCGTCTGTAGCCAGAATAATAGTCAGCTGGCGGAGTAGTCTGTACTACGGCTACGGGATTAGAAATGGGTGTCGTTGACCCGACCACATCAGAGTAAAGACAGGGGTTCTTAATCAATAGTTAATCTACAGTCCCGTGAGCTCAACAATGTACACGACTAACCAGAACGCTCACGCTGAGGTTGCTTTTGATCAGATTTTCGCCACTTGCATTTAATTTTACAAACCTTGTCCTTGCTATTGTTGGAGGCAGACTTAACACGGGTTTGCCCTAACATTACAAGTACGGCATGACAACACATAGCGTGTATATCACCAAGGGTTTTAAAATGCTAGCACACTTTTACCTGACCGAGGCAACTCAAAATTAGGGATCTATTTCAAATTGAAAATTTATTGCAGAGCATAAGTTGCTTAGTCAATATCCAAATTAGGAGTGACTGACAGGCCACAATGCCTGCTAGGATAGGAGCATGTACACCACCTGGTGGGGAGCTACGTAAGCTTCTGAAACTTTTTGGGCATAGCCAACCTTCTCGAATATGAATTGTGTGGCCCTCGCCACTTGGCCAGTAGACATTAAAATGCACTAGCCATTGTCCATTATCTCCTAGATATGTAGAAATGATTTTAGCAGTCGTGCTGCTGCCTTAATGCTTACATATTGTTTACATTAATCTAACTCTCCAATCAGCTAAAGTGGCTACCAACAGGAATCCACACTTAGTTGGAGGAATCCACACTTAGCCATTGTGATTCTGCACGCAATGCCGCAAACCGCTTGTTTGGAGAGTGGCGATCAACATTAACAAAGGCTGGGCATAGAGCGTAAAATAAGCAATCTTAGCAAATAATTAAAAGGAAGTAGTTTCGGAAATAAGTGAATCTAGCCGGGTGAGTTGGATTTTTTTGACTTTATAGGAAACCTCAATGTAAAAGACACATTTTTGAGGGAGGATTGGACAGCCTGTGTTGGATAACATTTATCAGTTTGAGTTAAATAAATACAGATGCAAATTTATTTACGTTGCCTTTTGGATTTATATGACAAGCCTGCGTGAGCGGGGAATCGAACCCACGACCTTTGAATCCAAAGGCCGAGGTCCTACCGCTGAGCCATTTCCAGAGGGCAATGGAAGATGACAAGAGTAGCTGAAACAACCAAATGCAGACATGGGAAGGTTCGTCTGGCCCTGCTGCAGGGAAGCAATGGCAATTTTATTTTTGTAGATCAGTTCAACATATTTGCCATTGAGAGGTAGTTTGAGTCAGGTGCACATTAACAGTTTGGTAGTTTGCTCTTACAAGCTGCTAGAAAACAGCATACTAAGCTTATACAAAAAAGATCTCACCAACTTAGGTACATGGTAAAAGCTTGAGGTTAGTTTTACACAGACATTGGTTTCGGCCGTTGTCAGTATGGCTCAGCAGCAAGAACTCAGCCTTTGGATTCAAAGGTCGTGGGTTCGATTCCTCGCTCAGGCAGTCTGACATAAAAGTGCAAAAAGCAATGTAAATAGGTTTGCATCTGTATTTATTTAACTCTTGTTGAGCCTTTGGCTTTCCCCATCTTTTATAAGTTTGAGCTCATACTAATTAATTGGACAAGTTGTAGGATGTTGTGGTAAATTGAACTTTTAGTTAAAAATAGCAACTTACCAGATTCAATCTTTGCAAGAATTGTTTTAGAACACTTCAGGAAGGCTTCTTCAACATTTTCTCCAGTCAGTGCACTTGTTTCCAAAAACATCAGTTCTGGAAGTTTAAATATTTCAGTAAAACATCTTCAATTGAACAAGTAGACCACACAAAGAACAATACGTACCATTTTCTTGGGCAAATCTACTCGCTTCAAGGAATGTTACTTCTCTTTCGGCTTCCAGATCTTTCTTATTGCCAACAAGTAGGATGACAATGTTAGGGCTGGCCAATGTCCTTGCATCCGTCAACCAGTTTGTGAGTGCGTTGTACGTCTCCCGACTGGAAAGGAAGATTCAACTTTAAAAACTATAATGGGTCATTCCATGTCAAATCACCCAAAATTGAAAAAAGTTTCCGCCACACCACCTTTGATTTCTTTCATTTTTTTTTTTGCTGGTAGGTCTGTATGAGAGACGAACTTCTGCAAAATTTTACACTTCTAGGATCAATATTGACCGAGTTATTAATTATTGAAAATATACAAATTTAGGGCTAGCGCTAGTGCTTTTTTGCACAATTTTGGGTTTAACTCCTTACATTATTGCTTCAAAGGTACGAAATTTGGTTTCTAGAGGTATTTTTGTGTGCAGAATCCAATGGTACAAACGAAATTGGGCTATTTTTTACGGTTTGGGCAGCAGAGCCTTTGTGCAAGCCTTTCTTTGAAAATTAAAATTGCCATGTGGGACTACTCCTAAACTGTCCATTTTTTTTCCAATTTTTAGGGAATGTTTGAAGTTTATGACAAAAAAATAAATTGTTGGCATTCCGCAACATTGTTGAGAAAAAAATTGTTAAAGTACGATGTGTTTATTAAAACCGCGCAATAAAATAACTGATATAAATACAGCATTCATAGATATAAATTTTAATTTTAGGTTTATGAAGTAGGCTAGTCTGCTATGAACCCCAATATCTCTATTATTTAAATTTTTTAAATTAAATTTTACACTGCAATTCATGAATGTGACACAAGATTTCTAAAGTAAAATTGAAACTAATTTGAAAAGTAAAACTTATTTGTAAAAATGAAACTAAAACTATACTCAAAACTAAAACCAAGGGTAATATGGATCTATATTACCATTGCTAAAACTAAAACCTTCCAGCCAAAATGTGAAATTAAAATCTTTGCAAGCTGCTGAGGTACAGTGACTGACACCATGGCAGATACCGTGCATACATTTTTGACTGTGGTGATGAATCGTCTGATGACAGAAATTCTACCCAACTTGAAAAAAGTTCATTACTTCAGTGACGGACCTAGTGCCCAGTACAAAAACTATAAGAATTTGTTAATCTTTGTTTCCATTAGCAAGATTTTATTGGTGTCCAAGCCGAATGGAATTTCGTTGCGACCTCATGGCAAAGCATCTGCTAGTCTCCAGGCCACAGAAGAGCACCATATTTTGTCGTCAGAAGATCTCTACGAATGGGCAAAAGACAAAAGTGAAAGGCATAGATTGTTCTCCATATCCCAAAATAAGGTTATGGCCCATCATTAGCACTAATAGACAGACAGACTGGAAAACGGCAAAACAGTTCCAGGTACGAGAAGCCACCACACGTTTGTGCCTGTGAACAGAGAAGCCACCACAC